>OY829112.1:600000-817500 GCA_963691645.1 Pelosia muscerda
GAGAATCTTAATAATAAGAGAATAACTCAGAACTACACAAAAACTAAGTTCAAGTAACTTAATTTTCCATTCATTAAGTGAGTGGAAATAAGTCAAGTGAATGTAACACAAAAATGAATATTAAATTTCACTCAATACTAGAGTAGAAACTAAATTCTTAAATTTGTACAAAATATACAATTTACAAATGTACACAACAAAATACAGGAAAATAATCCTATAAAACAAAGAAATAAAATTATAAGATCTTTTGACGTGGAACAACTTCTTAATATGGAGTAGAAAGTTACAAAAAAACAAGACCTAAAATGACCTAAGTTATTTTTTTTGTATCTAAAATTGAAATCAATAAATTGATTTGAAGTTCCTAACATACATCTCCTTTCAAGAACCCTAAACCTTTCAAACATCACCTTCTAATGGGTTCATACTTCAACCAAAGAACCAAATACAAAGATAGATATTGCCAAAACCAATAATAATTTTAATATTTAATTATATCTTTAATATGATAACGACCAGTATAGTTTTTGTTAAGGTCTTTCAAAACATAAACATTAGATGAAACTTTATCTATTATTTCACATTTAATAAACTTAGGTGCTAGCTTAGCCGAAAAGAATGCAGGAGCACTAGACTGCACAAAACTTCTCCTCCATACTATATCTCCCACTTCAAAAGAAATGACTCTTCTCCCTACATTATAATAACGCGCATTACGCTTATAAGCTTTAAGCAATGAAGCTTGAACTTTAACAAAAATATCACTAAGTGAATTAAGTGAAAAGGCAAAAGAATCCCTATCATCAACATCAAGTTGATCAAGGTTATCAAAAGATTTACTAAAACGGTGCAATGAAGCATCAAAAATAAGTTCTCTACCGAACATAAGAAAATTAGGAGTGAAATCTGTAGCTAGATTCACACTACTATTCAAAGCTAATTGAACATGAGGCAAATATTTTGACCACGTTCTATGATCATCTTTAACAAAACAAGAAATACATGTTTCGACTGTTTTGTTATATCTCTCTACAGGATTATTTTGAGGTGTATATAAAGTATTATAAAATATTTTATTAATATTATAACTTTTAAGAAAATCTACGAATTGCTTAGCTGTAAATTGGCTTCCATTATCACAAATGATAGGTAAAACCATAGTTCCAATAACTTTGTGTGGAGAACCATCAGCAGTAAGAGCACTACCTTTATGAGGTTTAATTTGATAACCTAATTTAAAAAATGTTTGATGAAAATTAGAACCGAGTATACAATTACAAGCTCCACTATCTAATAAACCTGAATAAAGTTTATCATCAATATTAAATTTTAAATAAGGTCTAGTGTCTTTATGCTTAACAAACAAAACAGGGGCAGTCCTGATATTACTAAAGAAAACCTTTAAATAATCTAACCATTCATTAAATTCTTTCTTACAAGTGGCTTCATCCGGGCGATTGCTAAATTTTTTCAACATCGAGTCACCAGAAGTTTTATCAAAAACTAGGGCTCGATGGGGCCTGACAAGTTTTTTGACTGTACAGTATGTGGGTTACAAACTTCGCAATTCCTCGTAGTGACACCAACCTTGTGACACTTAAAACAAATTATACCAGGAAATTCAGGGCAATTTTTATAAGAATGTCCAGTGGACTTACATTTTAAACAAATTATTAAATTATCTGATTTAACAGCACTAATTTGAGAAGAATATTTTTCTTTTTTAATATTTTTATTCTCACTCAATTTCTTTCTTGAGACAAAATTCTCTAATTCTCTGCTGAGGTCAATAAACTGGTCGATAGAAGAAATAGTTCTACCAAACACAAAAGGTGTGTAAATATTTAACATATTATGTTTAATTATGGTAATGAGAATAGGATCAGACATAGGCATAGACAAACGACTTGCCATATCCATAATATCTGTAATAAAATCAGGTAATGACTCACTAAACTTTTGTTTCCGAGTACGGAGTTCATGTTCTAAATGATAGTCAAATTCAATAATATCAAAACGTTTTAACAAAGCAGCCTTTAAATCCTGCCAAGAAGCAATACGAATACGCACACTACGAAACCATTTAAGTGCAGTGCCTGATAAGAGATCAGAAAATGAACTAACCAAAAAATGTTCATTAAAATTTTTAAACAAGAAATATTCTTCCACTTGAGTAATAAATTCCCTAACACAAGTTCTACCATCATACAAAAGCTTACTTCGTTTCAAGTCAGGTAACTTAGTAACAGAAGGTAAATTCTTCTTCAAATTTTCATTCAATAAAACATTCATCATGTTGAACGAAGATGTAGCTCTGGGACTATGATCATCGGCTCCCCGACTATTCGAAAATGGATCAACCACATCAGTCAAATCATCCATTGCATGGGGCAACACATGAGTAGAAGTACCAACTGGAACAGCAATGTTGACAGCATCAAACAACGGCGGAACCTGTATTTCCTTATCCATGTTTGGTTTATAAAATATGTAAAATCTAATAAAAGTTTGTATAAAATACACTAACTTTTCAAAGAATGCACTAATAAAAGTTTGAAAACAATTGAATAATAAATGAAACTTAATTTGTTATGATTGCAAATTGTTAAGACACCAAAATGGTCAAACAGTCAATCTCATTGAATGAATTCTTATTATGTAAATGTAATAGGTATTAACTATTTAGGTCAAATGCCTACAAAGATAATAAATGCATTAGTGATTCACAAAAATAAATTCTTAATATTCACTTAAGGTAAACAGCAAAGATTTAAATATTTCTAAGTTTGAATCTTATGAAATTGTTTATGTAGGTATTACTAAGTGGACAGTATCACTTGTACTAAACTAAGGTTATACAATATAAAACAATGTTAACAATAACACAGAATGTTATACATATTGAAATATTCACCTGTAATTCTGAGATAATAACAATAGTACCAACTTGTAATATAGTTAGTTTTGCAAAGTAAACAATAACAAAATAAAACTGAAATACACAGTTATAAAAGTAATATACATGAAGAAAACACTGTTCTTAACCTGTTAAATTAAATAGAAATGCAAAGGTGACTAGGTAAATGATAACTGCACACTGTCACGTCCCTGTTCGTAGGCGACATTGTAATAAATATGTGTGTTTATGGGTGTTATATGTATGGCATCGGTGTACCATTTACAAAATAAGTATGCTATGCGTTGAACACAAGCTAAACAAACAAACAAGTGTGGTCTCCTATAAAAAAGATAATAATGCAAAAGAAATATAAATAATAATCGGGCGCCATGGAGACACACAATAAAATAATGCTAGGATAGTCAACGGTAGATTGGAGCTTTTAATCTGCCGGAGGTAAGCTAAATAAAACCAAAACTGAGGTTTACAGATTTATTGTCATCGCTCCAGTGTGCAGAATTTAATAGATATGCGTCCAAAGGGGACATACATATAAGAATAGGTTCTAAAGTAAAACTAGTCACTTATAGGTAAGTATATCCTACATCACCAATGCATTTAAAATAAAGTTAAATAAAATAAAAGTTAAATTTTAGCTCACGGTTTCCCGCGTGGCGAGATTAATCCTCTTGCATAAGCATGTATAGCACTGGACTGGATCATCCTCAGCATGTGACGGCAGGAAAACCATGCGGTTCCGACTCAGCGAAATGCAACCATCAAAAATACAGCTTCGCGAGCAGCATGCCAAAATAAATGCACAACCAGGCCATCCAAAGAAACAGGCAATGCAAGACAGAAAAAGAAAAGTAGAAAAAGGGTTATTGAAAAGGCGGCCCTTTCGGAAACCTGAAACAAATATAGATTATCAGAACTCGATTCAAATCCACGAGGCCCTAAGTTTTTATTCTTTGAATAAATATATAACTTACCGCCTTAATCCCGTGAAATAATCATCTTGATAATCAGATTTATCAATTAAGATACAAATATAGGTGCTGTAACAATAAAACTGCGATTAAATTCAAAGTCAACGTGTGACGAATTCCATCGAAGAGAATCCCAATGAAAAACAGCGACTTACCAAAAATATTGAATTATATCATCATAATTCCTTGTGGGAAACACAATTTACGGTCCCACAGACAAAAATACTCTCATATTGATGAGATTAAACCAAATAATTCTAAGCAGACATTATGAACCTCCGATCGCTTCGAAGAATGGGGAGAAAAGTGACAACTTACGTCAAAATGACAATCACCTCCCGCGCCGCTCACAGTCGTTCAGAAACTTCAAATGAAAAATCGACTAAAAGCTCGAATTAAAAACCGATGTAACGAACGTTCTAAAACGCGACGTTACAAATTATCAATGCCGTTTGGATGATAATGATGATTTAATTCCGTGTCTTATGAAAAAGGGTAGAAATTTCCTAAAAAAGCACATTAAAACTAACGATTGTTGCTTCCGTTATTATAAAGGTTTTAATCACCATAAAATAAATTTCTCTGTCATACTATACAATATAATAATATATTCTATCGGCGCCCAAACGATTATTTCTTAAACCAGTTTGCTTAAAATCAATCCAGCAGTCAATTCGTTGCCCTCAAAACCACATAGGAAGCCCCATAACACTAAATATACAAGTCGTGTTGTCAACAGTTGCACAAATATAATTAACATATATTATCAATAATATCGAATTATGTCCATCATTTACATTTTTATTAAATATTGATTAAGATCCGAATAATTTCTAGTTTTGAAAATCAAACATATTCATACTTCGTGTTTTAGGATTCTGTATGTGAAGGTTTGGAATAACACAGGCTTAATATTATTTATATTATTTCTTATACAGGATATGGGTGAAGTGAATGTTGCCAGTAGCACTAGCATGAACTACTATCGAATTCGTAGTATAAAGGTTTCGAGAGAACGGAGCATTGTGATTGACAGTCTGCCTCTTGTGAACCTGTGTGTGTGTGTAGCCCGCCAATCTCAATGCTCCGTTCTGTCGATACCTTTACATTACGAATTCAAAAGTACTTCGTGCTAAGGCTACAGTGCTTATTCCTATGGGTTGACTTTTCGGGTTTTCAGATACCTTGTTGGTTTCAGTCAGGTTGCTAGAAATATGTTTCAAGCAATATTACACTCCAGCATTGTGAAAACCCTTTCCATATAACCGTCGCTGTGTGATGGAGTTGGAGAATATTCGAAGGGATGTACTCACGAAAAAATTAACTTGTTAGTGATAGTTATATTAGTAATTGAGTCTAAAAGTAAAACCTAGAAACTCGTACATGCTAATAACTTCAAGCTTAAACCTTAGAATCAAAATGTTACCGAAGTACCTGTAAGTGTATGTAGGTAGAAAACGACAACTCTTATTTCAAATCGTATCTGTGAATTACTTGATCACATTCGACACAGTTGTAACAATAAGTGGCGAAGATTATTTATACACATAGTGTGCACGACCTACATACTTGTACATAGAGTACAGCACAACCAGCTGTATCCACATAAAAAATATTACACCTGATACAATCGTGTCTCATGTTTTATCTGAATGAATTAAGAAGGCAGATTTTTTACTTCCTATAGGTACCTAGTTTTTGTTAGATTACTTTACACACAGCAAAGCAATAAGCTATAAAAAGACATTCAATATACAGGGAGACTTTTGTGTGATCCATTTGAAGGTCATCATCATCTGCCAGATTTTAATCCAAGCAGACGTCTTTACTTTCTCGAGACTTCCTTCATATAATACATTTTCATTTTTTTACTTTACTTATTTCTGGAATGCGTATAAAGAATTACTTGGAATGAATCGAGTCAGCCAATCAGGCAATCTGGAACCTGTTGATGATCTTAATCAAGTGGTTCCAGATACGAATCCTCGTCACCAATCTCCTAACACATCACACACACATCAGGTAAGTATGTAAGTATGTTAGGGGTTCGTATCTTACGTTTTAGGGTGTGTGCTCTGGAGTTATCGACACTTCAACCCTATTAGACCCTTTGATGAACTGAGATTGATTATTTTCTTGCTCATTCTTTAAGATCATTGCTAACGAACTCCTTGGAATGTGTTAGGCCTGGTTTGGTCTTCCATTCTTCAAGCTTCTTTCTTGCTCTTGTTCTTGACTTGCTGTAGAAGGGAATTTTTATTGTGACATTAAGTAGTCCAACATAATGCCCCTCGCCAGAACCGGTTGGGGAGGTTATGTCGGACTCGAACCGACTAAAACGAACGACGTCTTTGGGTCCTTAGTTGCCGGAGGTGAGATAGTAACCAACATATCCCTCGCACCCCGGCAGACTTATGCTCTGAACCCGTAAGTGTTATAGTATTTTTTTTTATAATACCACGTACTTTCTTACTTACTACTTTTATCAGATACTAGTTATTTTAATACTAGGTACATCTTAAAAATTAATAATAAAACTATTAGACAACCACATTAGTCTAGCTCTCAATTAAATATTTTATAAAAATGAGTTCAAACCAATTGAGAAGTTATTCAGGGCATAAATTCAGTGACAATTTTTAGGTCAGACAAGTTGGGACACCTGTCTGCCAGTACGTCTACTGAGCACAGACTCGACACAGTTCTGAACTGTTAGTTTTTATTACATAAATGATGCCTAATTCTGTACTAAGTGGTTTGATAACACGGTTACGTTTGTCTATAGGGGAACTGTGATGGTGGGAGTCATGCAAATCATTTGGATTAACTGGTGCAGTCATTGAATTTCCATCCCTTTCTAGGTGAACTATTATTAGGTATTAAATAAGTTTTAGTGTCAAGAGTGATTATATTCCTTCCTAGCCTCCCCACCCCTTCCCAGCTCTCCCCCTTTCCCTTCAGGGTGGGCAGCGCGTGTGTGACACCCTTAGTGTTGCACACGTTCATAGGCCACGGTGGCCGCTTTCCATCAGGTGGGCCGTGTGCTTGTCTGCCACCTACGTAGTATAAAAAAAAATATATATCTTCACATTAATGGAATATGCAACATCAGAGGTCGCAGATTTCATTCTCGATCATTACAAATATTGCACGAATAGGTAATGGTTTGGGCGTTTCTACAAGGGTTCCGAACTCGTACTTGATAACTTGTATTTGGTACCTGAAATGTTATCTTTTAATAGATATTTAGTCATAGTCCTTACACAAGCTACGCTTATTTTAGATCTCGGCTAGTATCTAAATATTACCATGTAGGTACGTACCAATAAATTAAAAATATATCGAGCGTGAAAAAGCATCTGATGAGGCCGTCAAGCTGAGTGCCACCATTATAACACTTTACGAGTTTGTAATGGTGACTCTCTTTCCTAAGACTTTGCCTTCAACTTACCATCAGGCGGGGTGAAGTCAAATTGAAGTGTCTTAAATGTAAAAGGAGAAATAGATCGCGACTAGCATTGGCTACAGCAGTGCCACGACAAACGGAAGTACCTGGTTTATAAAAAAAATAATGTAATTATCTGTCTACTTAGTATTCAAACAATGCGACATAATCTTATTGAAGTTCCCTAAAAGGTCCCTTTATTAAAAATTCGAACAAGAAAATTCAGTCGCTTTCAACATTTACAAAGCATTAAAAACACATTGTGAAAACCATTAAAAGAGGCTGAAACGTGCGAGTTTATTTGAATTCCTTTTACGGCGAGCGAGGGGGTCAGTTGGGCCTCGAGGGGTCTACTCGTCCTACAGGGGTCCAATTACTGCTTAGCATATTTCTCTAATTAAAGATGCGGAAAGGCGAAGGACGGGGAAGTTAAGTATTTGAAGCCATTTAAAAAGTTTAATTTATTTAGTAAAGAGATACAAAAAGGTAAGATCTTCAAGAGGGAATCAAATTTCATGGAGTTAAGGGTGTAAATAGGAGTTTGTTTATCTTAGAAGTTAATTAGGCGACGGAGATGACTGCTTGACTGGTGAGTCTATGATTTGACACTGGTCAGTGCAAATATTTTCAGGGAAGAATAACGTAAATTTGCGTTGCGATTGATGTTTTTTAGATAATGCCAGTTACGAAAGTAAATAATTATGTAAAGAAAAAAACTTAAAATCAAAGTTTACAAAAACATCAATATGTTTTATCTCTATTCTAGAACTCATGTTGTTACAAGTTGTACTCGTTGAGGTTTGCGACTTTCTAGTCTAACTAGATGTGGATGAGCTTGGAGCGACTGTCATCTGACCACTTTGACTGACTAGTTTGGACATAATGGGCCCTGGGAAGGGAATGTCTGGGGGATATCCGTGGAGCTTCTTTGCATAACAAAAAAAAATCTCACCTGCCACACCCGGTAATCGAACCGAATAAAATAACTATATTTTTATGGTAGTAATAGAAAAGTCCGGTAGACACAGTAGATCAACTACTTTTCATGTGTTCAAAAATTGCCAGAAGAAAATATCCCTCTCTACCTCAAAGAAATTCTACAAATACGTTTGTATAGCTACTTATTCAGGAATACACAATATATGAAAAAAAAACAAAAACATCATGGAAAGAACCTTCAACTTTGAAGATCCAATATAATTTCCCTGCATCTATACAAAGCAATTCAACACTTAACGATATCAAAAAACAAAATGCCTGTATACCTTTGTTTCGTTATTCTCATTTTAAAAACATTTATGACATTTCAGAGCTATTCAAGAAGCGTATCAAATTAGCATAAGTGCCTCGAGAGGAACAAAATGGCCGCTTCCCTTCGAGAGGGCAATCAGAGAAAATAATTACATAAATCCTCTGTAAGTGGACGCCAATTATGCCTTATATTTCTAATATCATTTGCGACGATATTTTCGGAATTATTTCCGAAATAGGCTTTGTATCAGCAGAGGGGCAATTATAGAAGAAAGTAAATCCTCTTTTCAGCTCAATCATTTCAAAGTGTAGGGGATTGTATTGATTTCTGTATAACGGACCTACATCGGCCAACATTAAGTTAAGCCGCACCATTAAGTCCTGGAATTCCTTGCCGGTGCACGTGTTTCCTTCTTCTTACAGTCCCGGGTCCTTTAAGCGGGGCGTGAAAAAGCATCTGATGAGGCTGTCAAGCTGAGTTGCACTGAACGTGTTTACAATGGTGACCCTTTTTCATGGGACTTTGCCTTCAGCTTAATATCAGGCGAGGTGAAGTCAAATTGACGTGCGATAAAAAAAAGATCCGAAGGTCCATGTGCAGACGAAGTAAGAATTCTCACCACCCTATCGCATCCGAAGATGACTAACGGGAAATGCGGACGGTGTCACTGCGAGAGAAAGATATAAAACCCTGTACCAACCCCTATGGCCAGAGTAGAAACAGTAGGTCAAAGCCTTCCTATATTGGTAGAGGCCCATTTTCAGCGGTGGACTGCGATAGAACTTGGAGGAGCCCGTATATTTTAAGGTTAGTAAAACAAAATAAAATAATTAATTCTAGAACGACCTTCAGCGATGTTTAAAGAAAAAAAAGTATTTTACTTATAAGAAAAATTACAGGTTGGGCTACACTAAAAAAACACAAAAGGCTTATAAAATTAACATGATTTTTTTTAAACATTGCACTTGAATGTAGGCCAGGAATACATACAAAGTCAGTACCTACACCTACTTACCTATCTATTTATAAATAAGTACAGAAACGGTGGCAAATAAATATCTGCACATAATAATGTAAACTTCGGCAACCGAGTGTATCTGTTATTCAAATATATACGTAAGAACAGTATTATGCCCTTCTTGTTTATTTCATTAATATTGACACGAAAAACTATATGTAATGAATAAATAACGTTACGTTTCGTAATTATACCACTACGCATAAGTTATATTGAAGAGCACCATGTTTTGCCAACTGTTTTTGGACCCACGTAGATAATAATTAGCGGTGACTCTAAAGGTGTTTGCAAACAAATTGGAGAAACTATCAACCCCTTTTGTAGTAAAGAGAAAACTATTTCGCTATATCACTATCACTACATAGTATAAAATAAAGTCGCGTTTTCTGTCCCTATTTTTCTTGTCCCTTTGTATGCTTAAAATCTTTAGAACTACGCAACGGATTTTGATGCGGTTAGTTTCAATAGATAGAATGGTTAAAGAGAAAGGTTTATATGTATATAACATCATGCTACGACTAGCAGGTGCGGAGCAGGAATGAAAAATGTTGCAAAAACGGGGTGACGCAGACGATGTCGCGCGGGTTAGCTAGTTATTTATAATTAAAAAAGAACAAAACGAATTAAAAAGAAAAGGATAACGATTTCAGAAGGATTTGGTTGCGGAGATCTAAAAATATCGAAGTTCCACCGCATCTTAGTTAGATTAGATTAGATTAGCCGACCCTATAATAGGCTTAGAGAATGATGAAAGGATAAAGATAGTCTAAAAGAGGTTCTTACTGGTATCTTTTTAGCAGAACCAACTTGCCTAACCAGCGAAAGAAATATTTACAAATTATTATATTTGACGTCTTGTTAGTAAACTTGTATAGTCTATTATACATATTTTCCCAAGAATGGTAGTCCCTACTTTGACGACCCCGACAAATGTTTTTTCGGGCTTCGCTAAAAGGACCCGGGACTGTAGGAGACTTTTTGACATTCATATGTGGTTCTAAAGGTAGGTATTGACAATACATCCATTTGTATTGGATGAATGAATTTCAATGCGTTTGGAAATCTAAAGCAAGAATACGTCCATTTCATTGACATACATCACATTCACGAATCAATTTTGAAAAATATCCACTCTATTTGGATGGTTGGATGTATCGTCAATGGCTATCTTTATATGCCTACTAAACTACCACGGTTATATAACATAACATAACATAAACACACGCCTTTATCCCCGAAGGGGTAGGTAGAGGTGCCAGCACCCAGATTTCGCCAGTTTATGTTTAGGTCCCAATGTAATAGGTAGCGAGCCTATTGCCATTAACCGGGCACTTATAAACCTGCGGTAAATACACACATAACTTCGAAAAGCATCGAAAAGTCATTGGTGTGTGTCATGGTAAAACCTGAGATCGAGCCCGAGACCTCGTCTCAGCAATCCATTACCCATACCACTAGGCTACCGGTTATATTACCAACATAAAAATTATAAAATCACCTCTGAACCTCCTTTTCTGTAAACAGTTAAACCCGAATATTGTTTTCCCTTACAAAAACATTCAAAAAGCTTAATAACATTTTGCGATTTGGTTTTAATCATCTGCCACGCATATGCGTGAGCTATAAACACCATGGTTAGTACCCCCAGGCACGAAAGGGAGGGGCCCAAACAACAGAAGTCAATATTAAAATAATAATTAGTTAAATAATAACAGAACACGGAAAAGGAAGACATTAAGCCCTTTATAAACATTATAAGGTCGAGTGCATACGAACAACAGAACAACAAAGGGACCTTCGTGTGTTCACACCTCGCTATGTATATTGTTATAGTGTGTACAAGGATTCATGTCGGTCTTATGGTGGTCTTGAACTAAAAAACAATCTGTTTATTTTCGTACTATACCGGTTGGTTGTTCATTGAAATAATATTGGTGTAGTTATGTTATAAAAAACTAGCTTGTACTCTCGAATACGCTTTGATTTATACATACATATGAGTACATACATTACATATGCTCACGCCTGTAATATGCGAAGGGGTAGGCAGAGGTGTATTAAACACCCACTTTTCCAATAGGGGACGAGCCTATTTCCGCCAATCGGGTACTTATTAAAAAAATTGGTATGCCGAAACTAAATTCGTAACCAAAAATTCTGCAGCTAAAAAAATTTGGAATAATATTTTTAGACCCGATTCCTTACTATGCGGTGTATCACAAGGAAATTAATTACGTGCTTAGCCGCACAACACTAACAATTAACGTCTTGGAGAGTATCAGACGTTGGTTTTTTGTTGACGTTGATTTATTTATATACATTATGTTAGTAGGCAGATGGGAATTAACATTCAAGTTTCACCAATCATTGTATTCGATATCACGTTATAGAGGGTGAGTATTCCAGGTACTATTGTTGGCTCATGCCATGCATCTGCGACTCAGTCTGGGCTGTTTTATTCATTCTTTACTAGCTGACCCGCGCAACTTCATCTGCGTCACCCTGTTTTTGCAACATTTTACATTCCTGCTCCGCACCTGTTCGTCGTATCATGATGTTGTATACATATAAACCTTCCTCTTTAACCATCCTATCTATTAAAATAACAAGCATCAAAATCCGTTGCGTAGTTTTAAAAATTTAAGCGTACAAAGGTACATACGGACATGAAAAATAGGGACAGAAAACGCGACTTTGTTTTATACTATGTAGTGATTGCACACATAAATTATATTAATACAATACAATGAGATGTTATGTACAAAGGCGAGCTTAACTCATAGTTGAGTTCTCTTCCACCAAACCCGGGAGTGCACAGAGGAAATCCAATGTAAAGAGAGGCAAAGTCTTGTGTACATGAAACTGGAAATTTTAATGTACGAAGGTATACTAAAGTATAACCCAGACGGGTGGAGCCGCTTATCACTCTAGCAGAAGCAGGCCGCGGCGGCGGCGCAAATTGCGCCTCCCCATACCCAGGGGCTAGATGGGGACACCGTGGACCCTACACGAAGAGAAGGCACCTATTAGATAGCACCGGGTTTGCCGGGGTGCGAAGGATATGTTGGCAACCTCACCACCGGCAACTGAAACCCCAAAAGACGGCGTGCGTTTTAGTCTGTTCGAGTCCGACACAACCTACCCAACCGGCTCCAGTGGGGGGGGGGGGTAACCGTGGGAATTTTTCGCGCGATAAAAAAAAAGAATATATAGATATTCTTATAATTATCACATTAAATGACTGTAAAATCCGCGGCCATGGTCCCTCGGGATGGTGGGGTCCTCTAGGTGTGGCGCGTAACCCAGAAACCTGTTCGTTCCCGCATTAAACAACACATGCCCACATTAATCGCTGAGCTACATGATTTATCGCTCTGTAAACCTACTGCGGCCAGCTCTGGTGGAAATAACCTGCGTGGACTGCGTTATGTTAGAAGTTTTGATCATAATCAGTGTTTAAAAATTAATATCCCTAAAAGGTCTTAACTCTCACCCTTCACCCTCTCCCATCACGTGTTCAAGAAGGGCATTAGAAGGTTTCTACAGGATAGGCAGCACGAGTATAAGGCCCCTGATGTTGTCGCAAACATCTTGGTACTCAATTTGCACGAATTAAACTGGTACGAAGTGTACCAATCGTGACTTTAAAAAAATATTATTTTTCTGTTGCGATTGGTACGAAGGCAATTAAAAAGCGTACTAATCGTTCACTTCTGAAATTCGAAGTAGATGATTCGTATGCTTTGTTTTAAAATAGGGTGACTGCTTTCTATCAGGTGAGCCGTGTGCTTGTCTGCCACATAAATGGTATGAAAATAAAGTTTTTGTACCCTCATTTCGCCAGTTAATGTTTAGGTTCCAATGTAATAGGTGGCGAGCTTATTGCCATTAAACGGGCACTTATTAAACCTGCGATAAATACACACATAACTTCGAAAAGCATCGAAAAGTCATTGGTGTGTGCCATGGTAAAACCTGGGATCGAACCCGAGACCTTGTCTCAGCGGTCCATTACCCATGCCACTTAGCCACGGCGGTAATATCTTCAAATTAAATCTCGTAAAAAAAATTATTGGCCTGAATACTTTTCACATGACAACAACCCACATACAATGTGCTAAAACTTCGAGTTTCACTCTTAAAGCCCACTAATATAACAACCTTGGTACCGATCACATATATTTGAACAGTAAAATCTATTTGCTATCGACGTACATACAATGTGCTGCCGGTACACTCATAAAAGTTTTCGCACCTTGGAGTGTATCTTAGACTCCATCATCAGAGTTATTACCACGTACCAATAAGGTTGTTACTAGTCAGAAGTCAGTAAATAATTCAGTGGTTATATAAATATTATTTCATATATTAAGAGATTGTTATTCATATGTTATCTGCATATGACTACATATATTATGTTAATGTACTTAGGTAGTTTATTAAGGATGTAATGACGTGTAATGTTGATTGAGTGATATAATTGAATACAGTTGTTAATCGCAAATATAATTACTAGCTGGGTAATTTCACCGACCGCATTTTTAGAGTTTCTTCGCATGAAATCACTATGTAAAACGTTTATCTATGACCACTCTATTTTTTTTCATGTAATACGAACACTAGCTTATATGAAGTCACTACTGAAAATACATTTCTCTTAAACATAAAATTTAAAAAAAATTAAAATATGCTAGATTCCAATAACGGTGGCGTGTCCGCGATGCACCTTTAAGCGCATTTACCTCTTTAAGTCCGCTATGATTGCAAATTTAGTACTTAAATTAAGATTATTATGTTAATTAATATATGAAGCAACCATATTTACTGCTTTCATTACTTCTATTATAACGCAGACATCGTGACGATGTCGATAAGGAACGTCCGCGCCTAAAGTGCAATTTCGGTGTGTTTTTTTTAAACCCTTATACAACGTATACACGTCAATTTAAACGATCTATCTTCTTACGCACGCGGAGTTCCAGTCATGCTCTTGCGTTTACGCAGTAATGGCATGTCCGATTCTGCCCAGTTTTCCCGCTAATACGTAAGTACCTTCTTATTTCTAAGAGGGAGTACGAAATTTTACAATCGCGGTGGGTTACTGTATGAATGAATATTTGGTTTTAACATTACGATTTGCGAGTATGTTGTGTGTTGTTAGGTACCCTCAGCAATCATACATTTCATGTGACGAATGCATCACTGAGTTTTGTTTAATTTCATTTTTTCTTGATGTTTCTAACTTCGGTGGTGCAATATCGGTGGTTTCGGTGGTAGATTTATTGCCACCTATATTGCATCAATACTAAAATGGCTATGAATTTCCATATCTTTGGTAAGATATTTACTCACAAGGTAATAAATAATAAAATTACTCATTTTTTTGTTATAATTAACCTATTTACTATTACTACTGAGAGTGGGGCAATATGGGTATGGGAGGCGTAACCGAAGGGGTTGGAGGCTGGCCGACTTTCTTGAGAAAGAGCGACTCTTTATGATGAACTCTTTCTTCAAAAACCGCCCCACAGGAAATGGACCTGGATGGGCCCCGGTGGTCGTACCAAAAATGAGATTGACTTCATCATGACGACGCATAGACGGATATTCAATGATGTCTCAGTGATCCATGGGGTGAAAACCGGAAGTGATCACCTAATGGTTAGAGGCACATTGAATATTAATGTTAAACTGGAGAGATCCCGTCTGATGAGGTCTACGCTCCGACCTAGAGCTTCCCATATACAGTACCCCGAGAGCTTTCAACTCGAACTTTCGAATCGCTTCTCTTGCCTAGAAGAATGCAGTACAGTGGACGAGATAAATAACAGGTTGGTTGAAGCTGTCCATTCAGTGGGCTCCAAATTCTTCAGGCCCCGTCGAAGAGATAGACCACAGAAGCTCACCGATCACACCCTCAAACTCATGGCCGAACGACGCTCTATGAGGCTGCAGTCTACCAATGACGCTGAAGCACATCGGCAGCTCAATAGACGTATCCAGCAGTCTTTGCGACACGACATCCGTGCCTTTAATACTCAATGTATTAAAGAAACGATTGAGCGAAATAAAGGCTCCAAAGTGTTCGCAAGAGACTTGTCTATTGGGCAGAGCCAGTTGACAAAACTGAAGAGGAAGGACGGCAGTGTCGTGTCGACTAAGGGAGATGTTTTGAGGGGGATCGAGGGGTTTTATGGACAGCTTTATACCTCAGTCACTAAGCCTGCTACTGATACGGTTAAAGATCCAAGAGCCAAGCTAACCCGACACTACACCGAGGATATCCCGGACATCAGCCTGTACGAGATTAGGGTGGCCCTCAAGCAGCTTAACAATAACAAGGCACCAGGAGAAGACGGAATCACTTCGGAACTTCTGAAAGCGGGTGGAACACCGATACTTAAAGTCCTTCAGAAGCTCTTCAACTCCGTCTTATTCGAAGGTACTACGCCGGAAGCATGGAACAGAAGCGTAGAAGTCTTGTTCTTCAAGAAAGGTGACAAAGCCTCTCTTAAGAACTACAGACCCATCTTACTTCTGAGCCATGTTTATAAGCTGTTTTCGAGGGTTATCACGAATCGTCTCGAACGCAGGTTTGATGACTTCCAGCCGCCCGAACAAGCCGGTTTCCGAAAAGGTTATAGTACCGTAGACCACATTCATACGCTGCGGCAAGTCATACAGAAGACTCAGGAGTATAACTTGCCACTATGTCTAGCGTTTGTGGACTACGAGAAAGGATTTGATTCGATCGAGACATGTACAGTGCTACAATCTCTCCAGCGGTGTCATATAGACTACCGGTACATCGAAGTGCTGAAATGTTTGTATAAAAACGCCACCATGTCAGTCCGAGTACAAGATCAGAGCACAGCGGCGATACTGTTGCAGAGGGGAGTGAGATAAGGAGATGTAATATCCCCGAAGCTCTTCACCAATGCAATGGAGGATGCCTTTAAGCTACTGGAATGGAAAGGTCTTGGCATTAATGTTAATGGCGAATACATCACTCACCTTCGTTTTGCCGACGATATCGTGCTCAGGGCAGGATCGCTGGAGGATCTTAACACAATGCTCGACGACCTCAACCGAGTCTCTCAACAGGTGGGCCTCAAGATTAATATGGACAAGACCCAGGTTATGGCGAATGCTCATATTCTAAGGCCCTCCCCAGTGTCAGTTGAAGGCTCGACCCTCGAAGTTGTAGACAAGTACGTCTACCTTGGACAGATGGTCCGATTAGACGGATCAAACTTCGAGGCGGAGGTCAATCGTCGAATCCAACTTGGCTGGGCAGCGTTCGGGAAGTTACACAGCGTCTTCTCGTCCAAAATACCTCAGTGCTTAAAGACAAAAGTCTTTAATCAGTGCGTGTTGCCCGTGATGACCTATGGCGCCGGGACGTGGACCCTCACTATGGGCCTGATAAGAAAGCTCAAGGTCGCACAGCGAGCTATGGAAAGGGCTATAATCTAAGCTAGGCTCGGAATCTCTCTGCTGGATCGAATCAGAAATGAGGAGATCCGCAGACGAACGAAAGTGGTCGACATAGCCTACAGGGTTAGTAAGCTGAAGTGGCAGTGGGCGGGGCACGTAGCAAGAAGAACAGATGGCCATTGGAGCCGAAAGGTTCTTGAATGGAGACCGCGTACCGGTAGACGAAGCGTGGGACGGCCTCCTGCGAGATGGACGGACGACCAAAGCAAAATTGCCTTTGGCAGCATGATGTAGCATCTGCATCATGCATCCAAGCCGTTAGTACATATTGTTTAGATAAATATATCACAATTTATAATTTCGGTGTGATCTTGCAATTTCGGTGGGTTGACAATTTCGGTGGTTGTTCTATTTTTATAACAAATGCAGTTATTTGTTTCCTTCTAAATATCTAGAATACTAATGTGTTCTAAAAGAACACCATTAAATTTTTTCATCGGTAAACCTATGATTGAAAAATACCACCGAAATTAGCAAAAAATGAGGCATGCGTGAAATTACCCAGCTGTTGCTTTAAGTTTCAATAGAATTGATATTGATTATTGTACGGTCGTACATAGTCTGTCGCTGTACAAAAAATTCAGCAAAATCTGTTCGGTAGTTTAGACGTGTCAGAGTAAAAGACAAACCGACTAACAGACTGAGTTACTTCCAAAATATTAGTATAGAATAATTCTAAACGTCAGCATCTCTTTCAATACTTATCACTCTAATATCTAGTCAAATTAAAATTCAAAAATTATTTATTCTGAATAATTCGTCAAAATTAAAAATGTATTATATTTAGGTTAGTTTAGCAAATGAACCACCGCCGCGGTGCAATATGCGACTCCAGCCTGAGAAAACTCCGGCAAGAAACTCAGCGCGGTTTTTGTTGGTCTATTTCTTAAAACTTATACTTAGTCTAGATACAATAATTTACTTGTCTAGCAAGTTGAGTGAACAGCTCATTTCTAACCTTGTTTATCATGCAAACCTTTTTTTTCAATCTTAAATCAACAAACCTAATATCCTACAACCACAGTTTTGCAACTATCTGTACACAAACATACTAAGTAATGTTTGATGTACGTAATGTACTTATATTGCTTTGTCCTACTGTGAAAGTAAAGAGGGCCGCCGTTTCAGGTGCCGCTATCAAACAGCTGATAAGAGAGCTGTTGAGTAACCATGGATTAGCCATAAAGATTGTTACAAATTTCTTTGTTGTATCACCGAAAGGCTTGCCTAACTAATAATATAAATTTTCAACGACCAAAAATCTACTGACTAAAATGAAAAAAATAATTTTCCATGATTATTAGATAGACAGGATGGAAGGAGATAAGAGTAAGATATATATTGGGTTCAAATTATTACTAACGAGATGGCCCGCTCAAATTCGTCTGTGTCACCCCGTTTTTTTAACATTTTTCACTTCTGCTCCGCATCAGTTGGTTGTGGCATTTGTTTATACATAATATAAACCTTCAATCACTCTATCTATTAAAAAAACCGCATCCGAATGCGTAGTTTTATAGATTTAAGCATACAAAGGAACATAAGGACATAGGGATATAGGGACAGAGAACGCGACTTTATTTTAGACACTTAGCGGGTTTTCCCTTTTTTTCACATTTACTTACACAACACAATAATTTGCTTGCATAGCAACTTGAGCTAACTGCTCAAAACTCATAATAATTACATATATATCATTGAAAAAACTAAAAACAAGTAAATTTTTGTTAATAAACTTAACCACTGTTATAATTTTTAATAGAAACGGAAGTGCGTCAAAAAAACAAAAGTGATAATAAAAAGTAATAACCACAGGGATAATAAAACAATTATTTAAATAATTGGCCTGTTATTATTAACTTTGTCGGCACGAATGATAATTAGTTCATTGACACACATCGCAGTTAATCTACTCAGGTACATTATTCAGCTTGACAATTACTTTTGAACGAAGTCCTAACCTGAATAGGCGGCGGATTTCAGTTGATCAACTTAAGTAATAAAATTAGTGTAAACTACACCAATTTAAATATGTCGGCTAATACGAACGCGAGTAATAATTTTACGGTTGGTCAAGCCTAATAAGGGTCCAAAAGTTTATTTTTTATTTGGTCTATGATAGCCTATTATTTCATAATATCTTGTATACAGTACTTTTTTTAACCTTCAACAATAAAAAGAGGATGGCCTTGCTTTGAACTGTTGTTTATCTGTCTGTCTTACATTTAAATTGATGGGCCTATTTGGATAAGGTTGTTGAAATCGAAAGCAAATTTTCATAGGTAACATTTCTGAGTTAACCGTGAACTCCCCTCGCAACTCCCCGGGTAACATTTTATAAGGCAAAAAGAGAGAGGACGAGGGTGGCGAACGGTGAGAATGAATTGTTCTTTAAAAAAGTTAATGGTATTCTAAAACCTAAGTATCTGAACTTTTTATTAAGTAAAACCTGTATTGTGTCAGCATCACCTGCAAGCCATTTCAACTAATGATCAATGGACGAGAAAACTAAACAGAATTAACCGACAATTAGTAGTTCACATATCCTAGGAAATACAACATTTTATAGTAACAAAAAAAATAACATTGTATTTAAAAATGTACGTGTTGTCTACAATTTTGTGCTCAACACTACAATATATAAACAATATTTGTTATCTGTGATCAAAGGTTATTTCACAAGACACCATAAACATGCAATCACCATAAACATTATAGAATATATGTTCAAATCATACCCTAACCGGCCATGGGCCAATAAGAACCGCCATAACGAGCGCACAGTTTCATAATTTTTTAAAAATTAGTTTCAACATGCCGGCCACAGATTGTCCGGACACATTATTATATAAAGTTCATGATTATGGTATAGATAATACTGTTATGGTCTCAAGGATTCTCCTAAACGACCATTAACGAACGCCCAGCTGACCTCTCTGCATGGTTATTTATATAGGTACCTACTACAAATCATAACTTAATATTATAAATGCCATTGTGTGTTTTTGTGTTATTCATTATGGTATATTTGTGTATGGTATATTTGGATGATAAACAAGCCTGGAAATGAGGTGTTCACTCAACTTGCTGCTCAGCTAAACTAAACTCTAGACTAAGTAAATGATTGTAAATAGACCAAAAAAAAGGAAAGGACGCTGAGTTTCTTGCCGGAGTCTTCTCAGGTCGGAGCCGCGTTTCGAACCGGCGCGGTGGTCCGCTTGTTCCGCATTTGCTCATTAATCTATAAAATGTTGTTGATATAGACGTTTTGTAAGTTCCGTTTACTGGTCTATACAGAATAAATGATTTTTGATTTGATTTGATCTGAACAGTTTCAAGCTCCCAACAAGACACAGAGCGTGGTAAACTCTTGGGTTTAGTAGGTATTTAATTTCGTTTACCAGGAGGGAGAGACCCAAGTATGCATTTTCAGCTATCATCCCGTAGCAAGAGGATAAAACAGACCTTGGTCTGTAGACCTGCTCTCTGTGAAGCCGCGTAGGCAGAAACTTCATCAAAGGCTATGGAACTATTGTCATTGTTCATTATACTTTTTCAGTCAATAAGTCGCATGCTTCAGCAACTGACGAAGCTCTAGTACAGGCTTTTCTCTTAGTTTAGGTCATAAGGCAGTCCCTACCGCATAAACCGATAAACCAATCAAAAATAACACACGAACCCCGGCCTCCTAAGTGCACAATATGGACGCAATCGAAAATTGGCTGAAGGATGATGACTTCTGGAGCAGATTCAAAGAGTATTTAACAGTGAATAGACTCAGAGAGTGTCTCAGAATATGTCCACATCGATCAATGTAAATCCACTACCTGTCCTACTATCCAACTAATCTTTAATATATGAAAGTGTGAAGATGTCCGTCTGAGACTCTCCAAGACGTTAATTGGTAGTGCTTGTGTGGCTAAGCACTTAATGAATTTCCTTGAGATTACAAGGAATCGGGTAATAATTTACAGCACGAATAAGTTCTCTAAGGCGTTGAGCACACGTGCGTCGAACATAAAGCCGCGTGCACACCCGTGACTATTATACAACGAGTGCATAAGTTTGTTTGTTCGCTACGAGGTCGGCTCACCGGGTCGCCTTCAACCTGACCAAAGATGTGACTAAATACGAAACAGACTGCCCATTCCGTATACCTATCGTTTTGTGCCTACATTTATCACATTCTATATTTAGCACATTGCGCTTTTGGAGTACCTAGAATATCTTGGAACATGAAATCAAAATCTTTACACAAATCGAGGAAGATCACATATGAATTAATTTTCTTGTTAATATGTTTAGCTATTTTATTTGCCACAACCTTTTCAAATACCTTTGAAAATATTGTAATTAATGCATTATTTGGTTACTATTTGGCGGCTAATAATAATCATGTGTTGTGTCTCCGGCATTGAGTAATGTAGCCAGAGCTCACTGGAGAGGTTTTGTGTTATCAGTGGGAAGATCAAGGGCTTTAGTTGACACTGCTATGAAATCCTATGAAACACTGACAGCATAGAAACTCACTTAAACTCCACCCCTTCTCCTAACTATCTCTCCTCCCTTGTACAGGTTCTTTCCAGCAGGTGAGCCTGTTAAAAATTACCTTTCCTGTAAATTGGTGTCACACTTAACATTTTGTTAACATATTTAAAAAAAAAATTGGACCGGCCAATTCAAAATTTAAGTACCTACGTCGGTTAACAATGAATAGTGCCTGAAGCAGAGCGTCGTCGTATCTGCAACATAGTACTCTATGTGTAAACTTTATCCCCAGCAACTGGCGTTACCATACACCCACACACAAGTGCAAACTCACATAATATTTGAACAGGTACAGCCTTGTAATATTTCGAGTGTTTAATGTGTTGGGCGCCAACTCTAATTGTTTGACGGCGATGACAAAAGTGTTAAGACGAACTGCAAATGTTTCTTCGAGAAAAATATTTGAAAACTTGATCTATTTTAAACTAACATTTAGATCGAAGGCTTAGGCAGAGGACATTTACTACCAGTGACTTATGTTATAATTCATCCTCAGTCGATTCGACGGCATTTTTGAGTTGCCATCGTGGTGTAGTAATTTGTTTCACGGCAGCGCCGCTGCTCACGGAGAGGGTCCGAGCATAAGTTGCGCTCTTCGGTTAGGCTCTACGTATAATTATTATCTCTTTCACTTTTTCTGTAAAGTTCTGTAGTTAGGCTAGTCGGACTTTTGAGGACTTCAACTACCCGTATCATCTGCCATAGATGTTCGTATGGCTACCGGGAGCGATGGCTTAACGTGCTCTCCAAGGCCCGACTAGACTAGTACAAATAGCCATATTCATGCATACAAATATTTGCACTAAGCGGAGATCGAACATGCGCCTCCTGCGTAGCGTTCATGACCGCCACGCCACAGAGACTAGCAAAACATGATAACTCAAAAAATCTAAAATAATTCAATAATTTCTAAAGTCAATTATTCTGTATAGACAAATAAATGGCACTTACAAAACGTCAATATCAATAATATAATATTATAAAATCAGTGAGCAACTGGACCACCGGTACCAGTTCGAAACTCGGCTCCGGTCTGAGGAGACTCCGGCAAGAAACTCAGCGGACTTTTATTTCTTTTGGTCTATTTACAAAATGAGTGAATAACAATCTAACACCCATAATATATAATGAAAAATATTACAATAATAACAAAATTAGCTCAACCGCATGAAAATAATAAACAACTTAGAATAATAAATTGCAAAAATTAACGATATCGCATTATTATCAACAATTTAATCTGGCAGTGGTTCAAAACTAAACTAACCTCGTCCCATTTCAAATATATAATAGCATCAAAAGCGTTTGTAACACGGAAGTCTCTAAACAAACCATTATAACCTGATTTTTCAACGAGCATATAAAACGAAGTATCATCTCAAAAGAGTGGGTTCAACTTTTACTGGTCTAATTTCCGTGATGGCCCATCGTAAATTTCGCCCAAAAAACTTTATTTTGTGCGAACGTGTGTATGTGTGTATGTGTGTATAGTTCAGGATATACATGTAGCACATGTTACTTGTGTAATAATATTCTTGCTCATATTTGTACTACTTGAGCTTGACGTGTGTATTTTGATATCTATGTGTTTAAAAACGAAGGTTTCTTTATATATTCTTAAATGGAACGTACTGACGTAACTATAGTAGGTATATATAAAATACTAGCTGTTGCTAGCGGCTCCACCCACGTGGACTTCTGATCCCGTTTCTGCTGTTTGGACTCCTGGTCCCGTTCCCACTGCCCCATAAAAACCTTCCGTAGAGTTTAAGGAACAAATATAAAAAGAATTACTCGAATTGGTCCAGCCGTTTTTGAGTTATGCGCTTACCAACATATTTCGTGATTCATTTTTAAATTAATTATACAACAGAATTATATAATATTTATTTATAACTAGCTGTTGCCAGCGGCTCCGCCCGCGTGGACTTCTAATCCCGTTCCCACTTCAACAAAAACCTTCCGTAGAGTTTAAGGAACAAATATAAAAAGAATTACTCGAATTGGTCCAGCCTTTTTTGAGTTATGTGCTTACCAACATATTTCACGATTCATTTTTATATACTTAACTACCTTGTGTTATGGGTTCTAGAATGCGGATGAACATACTTAGATGCATTTTTTTTGTAAATACATACATATTGTATACAGAAACACCCAGGCCAATGCAGATATTCATGCACACAAATAATTGCACTGAACGGGAATCGAACCCGCGCCTCCTCCGCGTCACGCGAGGAGGAAGAGTATGTAGGTCTATATACGCTAGTAATATTAATGTCTATGGTTTTGGTCTAGCGTTCCAATGATTTCAATGTCATCTCAAACCATTAATTGTGAAAGAAAATACTAGAAAGTTATTTCGAAATATTTCAAATACAACCAGAAAAATATCAAGTCCTTTGATGTATCTGCCAAGAAAAACATGAAAATATTTTAGACTAGTTAATTATCTAATTATTGCTTATCAAGCGAAACACGTTAATCCATATAATTTAGGTAGGCTCATTAATTAACTCACGTTATTTATTTGAACAGGAAGGGCTTTACTATATATATATATATATATATATATATATACATAGCTTATATGGGTCATGGCTTACGATATTCCATGTTATATGTTGTTTTTACTTTATTATACATTTATTCATTCTTAACCTTTCGAGTTGCATGATATATGATTAGCGAAACCTGGGTGACTTTGCCTAGTGTAAGGGACCGACGGCTTAACGTGCTCTCCGAGGCACGACCAGATCATTACCCTTTCTTTTTATCGTGCGCAAAATCCCCACGGATACCACCTCCACCAAAACCGATGGAGGTGATTATGTACCAAAACGCACGCCGTCCTTGATTGCCGGAGGTGAGATTATATAAGACATATCTCTCGCACCCCGGCAGACCCGGGGACATCTCTGTTGAGATGACCCTCTTCCCCCAATGTGGGGACCATGGTGTCCCCATCTAGCCCCTGGGTATGGGGTGGCATTTTGCGCCATCGCCGTGGCCTGCTTCTGCTAGGGTGACCGGCGGCTCCACCCGTCACCCCCAGGCCCGCGCTCATGGGGAAACCAGATCATGACCCTGAGTGGGAATCGAACCCGTCCCTCTTGCGTAGCAGTTGCATTCACTACCGCCACACCGCAGAGGCTACCACTTCAAGATAACGGTATCTTATTTATAAATTTTATATAACACTAATTTTATTTATAAATTCCATATCAACACCACGAATCTTCAAGTTTATTTCTGAATACTAAGAAATAACAATAATATGTTAATGACACCATAAGTATTTATATTATTGGAACAAAATATTTTAATTAATGTAAATTCAGTAACTATCACAAATATTTTGAAAATGCAGACCGGTATAACAATAAAATAATATTTAAATCAGCACATGCAAAAACCAATAAAAAAATATAACGTTTGAATTAAAATATTGTAGGCGGGCAGCTCGATCGCATGTTTAGATAGATTAATAGATAGATAGATAAATCTTTATTGTGCCCAATAAGATAAAAAATTACATTATGGATATAAGCTATAGCCGAATGTACAATGAACAGCCTTGTTGCCTTGCCTTGTGGCTGTAGGCATTTATTTCCAAAATACAACCGAGTTACAATACAATACAGATAGTATTACCAATTTTTTTTGTTTATTTATGGCACGTCAATTTGACTTCACTTCGCCTGATGTTAAGCTGAAGGAAAAGTCTCATGAAAGAGGGCCACCATTGCAAACACGTTCAGTGCTACAATGGGGCGCTCAGCTTGACGGCCTCATCAGATGCTTTTTTACGCCCCACTTAAAGGACCCGGGACTGTAGGAAGAAGGAAACACGGCACACACCATGCCCAAGCTATCCTCAAAAGACCCAAAAAACGCAACAAGCGTACATTTTATAGTGATTAGGGTACCTATGTTAACTATTGGACTCCTTCCATCGAATGTTCGCGAATGAATTCACCACCGCTAACGTAATAAATCTAATTTATTTATTACTACGAACCATCATCTGACATCTACTTCATCAAACACATATATTATTCTCTTTATTTTTTTTGTATAAAAATACTTACTCTCAATATAAGTGCGACCTCAGTGATTTAAATCAACGTTGAACGAATATAATGTTTAAAAATAGTAGACTGCCTGAATTTCGTGACTTCGCCCGCCCGTATATCGTAATTTTTAGTTGTATCTACCTTTCTACTCAATCAATTGATTTCAAAAGTACGACAAATTTTAAATAAATAAAAAAGATAGTACAAGAAAATTAGTAAGCATATAGAATTTGAATATGGGAATATAAGAATGTCTTTTGTTGTGTTTCCGGCGGTGAGTAGGGTAGCCAGAGCTCACTGGAGAGGTTTTGTATTGTCAGTGGGCAAACCAATTTACACAGAAGCTCTTTTAATCTCTTAATCTTCACCCTCGTGAGGGAGGCTTCTTATTCTTCAAGAATGAGTGTGAGGCTCGTAGTTTTGCAAATACCCTTCGGCCACAGTAGCCACTTTCCATCAGGTAGTTTGTGTGCTTATCTGGCACCTAATTGATATAAAAAACCACTAACATTATTTGCGCCCATCGCGAAAAAGGACAAATATTCCAAAAAAAGAATATTCTTATTATTCCGTTATTTTAATCCGTTTTACAAAACCCAAGTTGTTTTTAAATATATTTCAATGTACAGACAGAACAAAACTACAGCTTTATAATATAGTATGTTTAAAAATGTAATGGAAGTGCGTACTAAGGTATATTTTTAAATTTATGACCTTAAGGTCAGTAGGTCGGGTAACACTACGTCATGTGGTGATCATTTATGAGTAGATGACATGATAAGACCCTATTTCATCATTTGTGACTGAATCTTGATCGAGGTAAGGCCGTGGTGTGGTTACAGGTTGGATGGGTCAATTCATTTGTCATGTTAATAATTCATAAATACTATGGCAGATTCAAATCTTATGGTATCCAAACACGACCAAATATAACAACCTAAGACTTTTGCAAATACACTTACTGCGGCATATTCCATCAAGAACCAAGCGGTTCGGTGAATCTTTCTCTGCCGCATCATTGGGGCTTAGTTGCACCACCTACCGGTTAAAGTTAAGGTTCTCACGTATGTCCTTGTTCCTACAGTACCGTAAAAAAGCATCTGATGAGGCCGTCAAACTGAGCGCGATCATTTTAACACTGTATTTGTTTGTAATGGTGCTTACCATCAGACGGAGAGAAGATAAATTGACGTGTCAAAAAAATACTTTCATGAAATCTGCAAAAGTACATATCTTCCAATATACATTGCAATATACCTATTTGTGCAAGCATGTCGTTACGTTTGTGGCTACCATTAAAGGCTACGTAAGGGGCATGACTTCGAAACCCGCGCACTCATAAGCTGGTAAGCTATTCTTACTTTGGGGTCTAGATAGCGCGTGTGTAGAATGTTGTAGAACGTCGTAGAATATCGTAGAATGTCGTAGAATGACGTAGAGTGTCTTTAGACTAACGTAGAATATCATAAAATGACGCAGTCATTCACGTTAACATTTCGGGTATAGTGAATTGTTGTTGAGTGGAGACTTTTGTTTCAATATTATAAAGCATTTCGGCATTTCCTATCAAATTAATCTCGCTGTTGCACATGAAAAAATGTAAAATAACTCAGTTTAATTTCCGGAACAACGCTGACGGGTCGACTAACAGTTTTCAGGGTTCCCTAGTCGAAGGGTCATCAACGGACTCATACATACTGACATTTTAGGCTCTCACTCATTAATTGGTCATACAAAAAGGACAGTGACAGACAAGCACACGGCCCACCTCATGGAAAGCGCTTACCGTGGGTTCTAGTTCATTGCAAACAATACCAGAGGTGTCATACTCGCACTGCAGACCATGTAGAGGGGAAGAGGGATGGGGAGAAAATGAAGGTTAAGAGAGTTTATATACTGTCAGAGCAAAAGACAAAGGAATGTTTCACGGTTTCTTCCTTGAAACAACCACAAAACCTCTCCAGTAACCCTCCCTCCCTCTCTCTCTCTCTGGCTATCGCCGGCATCATAACACAAAGTTCATCAGTTGCCAAGGCTGAGGTAGCATCTGGCGTATCCGCCCACCCTGGCTGACCTAGGGCCAGCTAAGGCCCTCTTGGGTGTGGTACTACTCCTGGCCTGCTAGAGTGACAAGCGGTCGCATTATAGCAAAAAGAAATTAATTATAACAGGTGGGCATTTTAACAAAAGTATTTAAAAAGTAGTGTTTAGTGGACAAGGCTAGGTGCTATCAGCGTAAATGCTCTAACTAAACTACACTTTATTACTTATCTCAAGCGATGGTACGGCACTCCGCATATCAACTCAGCTCGCACTTAACCAGTTTTACTTTCTTACCCATTATATACCCGCCCAACTTTTTAAAAACATGAATATTTATAGCCGTAACTCAGTGACCAGTTACCCGAACTGACTACAGAATAAATAAGTAATAAAAAAAATCAATAATGACCAAGTTATTATCAAGCGGTGTTGTTCACATTTATCGCCCAATCTGACCCTTCCATCTCCCTCCTTGGCCATACTTTCACATATATCTGGCAACACTATCTGTTTTATATTAGGTAGATACCTGAGTGTTTATAAGCTTCTCTCTAGAGTAGATATGCTGTGATTTAGAGGTACGGAGTGGTGTGAGGTAGTGGTAGGTATTTTAATGAAATATTATTACGTTATTTTGTTAGTATTTTCGACAAAATTTGGTCTGTGATTAGTGTACTACTCCGAAGAGATGACCCTTTTCTTTTTAGTGCACGTCTATTTGACTTCGCCTCACCTGATGGTAAGGTCCTCGCGCAGTCTCAGGAAAGAGGGTCACCATTACAAACACGCGTTGTCTTGCAATGGCGGCGCTCAGTTTCACGGCCTCAACAAATGCTTTTTCACGCCCCGCTTAATGGACTGTAGGAAGAGGAAAACACGTGCGCTGGTAAGAAAATCCAAGACTTAATGGTGCGGTAGAGGAAAGACTCAATGGAATATTCTACACCGTATGCGGATGACATCTAAGCTCTATTGTATTGTCCTGTGTAGAGAGAAGTAGTAGACTAATAGTAAGTTTAAGAATAAGGCTAAGAGTAAGGTGAGTAGTAGACTTTTGCAGTAGACCAATCTTTGATGAACTCTGTATGAAATCTGTATTAACTGTATGAAAGCCTTCAGCTTACTATCAGGCGGAGTGCAGTCAAATTGACGCGCCTTAATTTTTTTTGAAATACGAAATTATTGAAGATGGTCCTGAAAGAATATTGAAATAACAAAAAAAATAATTGGCTACTGCTGCTTCACGATCATCGTAAGAACATTCACTGCGCGATGCAGAATTAGTAATTCCGAAGTAGTTTGACTTAACTTCGCTAGATGGCAGTGTGTGATGTTTTGTTTATGTAAATCACGATTCACACAGAGCGCGGGTGCCAGTCGATAGTTTTGCCATCCATCGCCGTTTACAGAATAAAGTAAAAGAATCCTTCAATAAGAAAACGGCGACGGATGACAAAAACATCCGCGCCCGACTCGCACCCGTGTTGTGTGAATCGCGCTTAACAGTATAAATATAAGACTTTTTGATAAAAGTTCTCAGGTGAAAGGTTTCAAGCAGTTGATCCGTCTATTGACGTAAGAGTTTTAAATAAACTGTATAGCTATTTAAGTCCAACGTATTATTACTTGCTCGACGAAATATCATACAAAGGTCCCCAATTATTTTTAGCTCAAGAGGCTATAATCGGCCGCAGGTTTTATAATTAATACCGTTCAACCTTTTTATAGATAGATATTGAAGTATCACCACCATTATTTGAATTTTAAACAACATTTTCAATCAAAAGGAGGCATTATCAATTAGACACGTATGTATGTAATCAATCGACTTCAAAAAATAAGTATATCTATTATCAATTCGACACGTATGTAGATGTAGGTATATAATTGTAACTGCACTTACAATAGCTAATTTTATTAGGACTTCCAATTTAAAACGTTGTTGGTAGTTAATGATTAAAGAGTCGACTTTGGGATCAAGACGGCCGGGTTCGAACCTTGGTCATTACTCTTAACACGTGAATCTAATTTTATAGCTTTGGTTTAGTTGGAGAATTCAGGAGAGTATTAGTACCTAATATTGGTTACTAATATTCTTATAAATAAACTGAAAAGTCTTTTCATTGGTCATTGTTACTGAATCGTCTGTGCCGTGGCGGTAGTGAACGCGACTGCTACGCAGGAGGGGCGGGTTTGATCCCCGCTCCGTGCAAATATTTGTATGCATATTAATATGGCTATTTGCACTGGTCTGGTCGTTCGTTGCCATACGAACATGAGAATCTACAGTATTAGTCGATGTTATCAAAAAGCCTATAGCCTTCCTTAATAAATAGGCTATCAAACACTGAAAGAATTTATCAAATTGGCTCTGTAGTTCCTGATATTAGAGCGTTCAACCAAACAAACAAACTCTTCACCTTTATAATATTAGGGTAACATAAATTTTAAATTTTTAGAATTCGTGTCTGTCCGTGAATTAGCGCATCACGTGAAAACGGCTGGACCAATATCATTAAAACTTATTTATCTAACTGTCACAGTAATCTTCTAAACTGGTGCACGTTTCATTTCGGTTTAATCACTTACACGTCAGTGTGGCCATTCTGCGACTCGGAGGTCGGAGGTCGCAGAATGACCTCCGTCCTCCATGAGCGCGGGCCTGGGGATGACGGGTGGAGCCGCCTGTCACTCTAGCAGAAGTAGGCCGCGGCGGCGGCGCAGAGTGCGCCTCCCCATACCCGGGGGCTAGATGGGGACACCGTGGTTCCTAAACCCGACGGGGGTCATCTCGAAGAGAAGGTCCCGGGTCTGCCGAGGTGCGAGGGATATGTCGGCTACTACCTCACCTCCGGCAACTGAATGACTGATAATCGGTTCGAGTCCGACATATCCTTCAAAACCGGCTATCCGTGGGGATTTTTCGCACGATAAAAAAAATGTGGCCTTTCTAATATGCGACTTCATATGAAATGAAAATCGAAAATGGCGTTTTATTCTCATAATAACATAGCATGCGGTGGAATCATAAAGTTATTTTTAGAGAAACAAAGTGTGCAAGTGACATACATATCTTGACACAAAACCTAGGCGTGAGTAAGTGACAGGTTGTATGAACCGAAAACGTTTTTATAAAAACCAAGTTGATCTTCTTCTTATCTTAAAATGACTTCTGCAGCAGAATAGCCGCAATTTTGCCGGTGAACGTCTTTTAAAATTATTAGCGAGACGCCAATGTCAAGTTTAAAAAAGTCTATCAGAGCCACGTTAGCCACGAGAGAGCCCGCTACCTGGCCACCCTGATAGAGAGGGCTATCCCTGCTCTAATCTAGGAGCTAGGATGGGGTCGACACAAAGGATCCAATAGGGTCGAAGTGTCCGTGAAAGCTCCAGAGCACGAACCCTAATACCATAAGATAAGATAAGATAAGAGCCAAGAAACCAAGTTAATAATTTTGACAGAAATATACTCGTATATTGCCGTGATGTCAATGTCTGTAGAGACATTATGTATGACTTTAGTGTAGACTGAAGTCACGTGCCACTATCCCTGACATTATAAATTGAAGGAGTCTGTGGCTCTATTTAGGTACTAGTGATGTTAATGTCTATGGGTGGAATAGCTGTCAATCTTCGGTATATTATATTAACTACAGGAAAGGGGGGAATTTTTTTTTATTCAAAATCTTTATGGATACTAGAGAAAACACTCGGTAAAGATGCCTTTGCCAAATAAAATCCATAGGCCAGAGTAACCACTTTCCATCAGGGCCGTGTGCTTGCCCGGTACCAATTTTATACGGATGAAGAAAAAATTATAACCAGCGCTATAACAGAAAAAGAAACAACACCATAAAAAACTACAAAACAAAATATACCATTTAATAACCTCCCTTTTAGTCGAAGTAGGTTAAAAACAAATTAAAAAAAGCTTTTAGAAACAATGGTATATTGGCTTCCGTGTGGGGTGCACCTCGGCGGAATGAAAACGTTACCGCGATGATTCATGGGCCCACTGCGACATAAAAACCTTCGTCACGACATTGTACCCAGCGCCAATTGCCGACAAGGGCTCGTTGTTTACGTTACAGTGTTGCCGTCTTACAGTTATTTTTTCGACGTGAAAACTTCTTTACGCACGCGGTGTACGGTAACGCTAGCATGAACTCCTATCGAATTTGTAATGTAAAGGTTTCGAGAGAACGTAGCATTGTGATTGGCAGTAGATTTGTACCTATTTTAACAATAAAATTTACAACTCTCTCTCTCTTTACAACTCCAATAATTAGTTAATTGTACTTTTATATAATTATACTCATAGCTAGCTACCCGCGCAACTTATTCAGCGTCACCCCGAATCTGTTCTGCTCTGCACCAGTTGGTTGTAGCATTTTGTTATATACATACAAACCTTTCTCTTCAATCACTCTATCTATTAAAAAATCACATCAAAATCAGTTGCGTAGTTTTAAACATTGAAACATAGGGATATAGGGACAGAGAAAGCGACTTTGTTTTATACTATGTAGTGATAATCAGTGGTGTAGACAATAATAGGCAGAGCGCTTCGGCCGCATTACTCGTCATTACCTAAGTCTAAGTTGACCTAGTACTGAAAACAGGAAACATAAATATATGTAACACATAATTAACATTGTAACAGTAACGATAACGCGGTGAAAAGTCGCGCGGTCGGGCGATAAGCGCGGTGAGAAGTCGCGCGGTCGGGCGATAAGGGCGGTGAAAAGTCGCGCGGTCGTGTGATACGGCGTGACCTACGACCCCAGCCGTATGGCACCCATTATAAAAGTATTAATATTTAGCTCTCGATAACTTCGAGTACTTAGTGATATTATGTCGATGTTATAGTAGTAATAAACTATTACTCAGTTGATATACCTTATTATTGCTAATGAATATTACTGCTGCTGCTACTCAAAGATTTACGAAGAATAATATCATCTATCAGAACTCATAAGCTACTTCTAATAGGTTTAATAAGAAATAAAGAAATAGATAAGTACTAGCTGCTGGGTGAATGTAACTTACCGTTGATGATACGAGTATATATACCATACCGTTGATACCTTATGAAGAATTTTGTCAATGATATAGTAATTTTTGAGTTTATTCATTACAAACATGCAAATAAAAATACATATATTTCCTCTTTATAATATTAGTGTAGGTTTCGTAGGTTTCTCTACATGGTGATAAGCCTAATAGTTTATTATACTTTTTTTATAAATGCAGACAAGCACATGGCCCACCTGATTATAATATGTAGAATATACGCATCATTGTAGCGCTGCTCTCAGTACAACTTTTATGGGGCAAACTGCTGTTTTACCAGCCAGTTCTTTCATTCATTCATCATATTATTCAATCTTTCTTTTATTCATTTATAAACAAATGGACCGAACCAAAAATGAAATTATGGTATGTTTATGGATTGGTATGGAAATGGCCGCGGTAGCCTAGTGGTATGGATAATGGACTGCTGAAACGAGGTCTCGGGTTCGATCCCAGTTTTTACCATGGCACACACAACAAGTTTATATAAGTGCCCGGTTAATGGCAATAGGCTCGCCACCAAGTACATTGGTACCTAAACATAAACTGGCGAAATGTGGGTGCTACCACCTTTGCCTACTCCTTCGGGGATATAGGCGTGAGTTTATGAGATGAGGTATGTTTATTGTGATTGGAAAAATTTCTAACTATTACATACTTAATTAATATCTAATTATTTAAAAACCCATAAAATGAGCGACCTCGCTTTCTATGAAGTGCGTGTCGATAATATTGTATATAAGCCGGCCACTAAAAAGTTGCCACTGTAAAAAATACATTTTATAGAAATCTCTAGAATCTGTATAAGCTGGTGCATTAAAGAAAGGTTTTATAAATGGCGGCTTGTACTTGCGTTGACATATAGTACAGCTAGCATATAAAATTTAAAATATATATTTTTTTCATTTGAAAAATAATAAAAACAAGACCGGGTCGTAATAATTTCTAACTAGCTGCGGCCGGCGGCTTCGCCCGCGACACGTGACGGCATCTATTTTTGTTTTCATCGGAAACAGTACCTGCTATACACATACACATAGAGTCCTTTTAAACGCACATTTAGTCCTTTCATCCTGAAAAAGGAACGTATATCACATTCTATAAGGAGGATCATGGAAGATCATGATGTTGGTTAAAATAAAGAACTAACATTATTATGAACAACGGTCTTGTTTATATTTTTTTTTGACTGAAAAAAAATATGAAATTTTGTATGCTAGGTGTATTATCTGTCAACGCAAGTACAAGCCGACATTTAAGAATCCTTTCTTTTATGCATCGCACCAAGAGCACAGAGCGTGGAAGAAAATAAAGATCAATATTTTTTTTGTGTTGACGGTACGCGCGTGAGTGAGTATAGACAGTACTAGTGTGCGAGCGAGAGGAAGTGATAACGTCCGCCATTTATAAAACCTTTCTTTAATGAACCAAGTTATAGATGTATATTTAATTCATTTATCATTATTTTTTAACAAATTAGCGGTGAATTAATGTGCGTGTCGTGCGTCGAAACAAATTTGATGAGAGAAAATTATTGCTCCATGATTTATGATGACTTTCGTTGCGGTTTTAATCAACAACGAAGTTGTGATTGCCTTCGTTTGGCATTTCATGTCGAAGCGCCATTCCGTGCCTCTGTTTATAGCTAGTTCAATGAGTTAAAACAGTCCAAGCAATCTCGCTGATGACTTACATAGAAGTTTTGGTAGAGGTAACCGGAACGCTAATGATGATTTTGTGAGGGAATTCAGGTTTCAGACAAGGTAAAATAGAAAATGTCAATATACACGTAACGACTGCCATAGATGTTCGTAGGGCAACCGGCACCGACGGCTTAACCATTATGATCACGTTAATACCCGCATTGCGCTTACGAAATATTTGTAATATTTACGTACCTAATGTTTTCAGTAAAAACTCTGCTGAATTTACTCGTGGTACCATTTCCAACATCGCCCCTACCACAATCAAACGTAAATCACTAAACAAATGGCAACAAAAATAATAAAAAAATGAATTATCATACATTAAAATTACGTAACTGTCAGTGTGCAACCGCGAAGTTATTGGTTGTAAACCGCATGGCAACCAACAACCAGTCATTATTGGGTCATAAAAGGGCGTATTTTATCGTTTTTATAGCCTATTACTTGATATTGATATTACTACAAATGGGTGGCCGAAATAACATAATATATAGCGGTATACAGTACGATGAAAAACGGAATATATAGTGGGGGTGTAATTTATTACGGAAATGTATTAATTAGAATACAAGGCCGGTGATTATTACTGTCGATTTTGTTCAAGGTAAATTTCACCAAACTTACTATTTCTATTTATCGTGCGCAAACGGATACCACCTTTGCTAAAATAGGTTTCCACTGAGTTTCTTGCCGTAGTCTTCTCAGGTCGGGGCCGCGTTTCGAACCGGTGGTCCATTTGCATTTGATAAAATATTGTTGATATTGACTTTTTTTAAGTACCGTTTACTGGTCTATGCAGAATAAATGATTTTTGATTTGATTTGATTGATTTGATTTGGTGGAGGTGATTAAGTTGGACTCGAACCGACTAAAACGCAACTATGGCTCCTTGATGGCCAGAGGTGAGATTATACATGACATATATTTCGTACTCCGGCAGACCCGGGGATATCTCTTTTGAGATGACCCCTTCCCATAATGTCCTCGTCTAGCCTCTGGGTATGGGGAGAATTTGCGCTGCCGCCGCGGCCTGCTTCTGCTAGAGTGACACGCAGCTCCACCTGTCACTTATGCTAATATACTTAGGTACGTTATATGTAGGTAATGAGCTTTTTTACAGATGTCGTCCTGGCGCAGGATTACCTCTTGAGGTTGGGTGGTAAAATGGCCGTAGCTCCCACAAACATTCTTTCAAGCTAAAGTTTTGGATACATCCCGAATTAACACTACGATGATGATGATGACAACAATACTTAATAGTATCATTGAACATTTTTAATAAAAATTCACTCAATAGAATGTACATTATATAGTCAACATGACCTACAACTTGAAGGTACATACCTAACCTATGTCTAGACTATCTACGCCAATATTATAAAGAGGAAAGATTTGTTTTTTGGTTGTTTGTTTGTAACGAATAAGCTTCGAAACTACTGGACCGATTTCAATCATGCTTTCACCTATAAAAAGCTACAATATCTAAGAGTAACATAAGCTATCATCACGTTACCATCCAAGGGCGCAGAGCAATAATAAATCTCAATAGATAGATTTTCTAAACATTTGTGCTAATATCGCTAACTATTTCCGTTGTCATAACAGCAAGGAGAAGTATCATAGAAAGTAGAGAATCAAGTAGAGAAGTATGTACAACGAGATAATCGACATACACGCGGGCGGAGCCGCGGGCAACAGCTTGTATATAATATACAGTTGAACATCAATATTATTGCAATGAAACGGTAACTGCTAAGTAAAACATCGCCAGATTAGGAGGTGGGCAGGCCATAAACAATATGTTGTTTACTTCGGAACGAGCCTTGAGCAGAATCGAACCCACTTGCGCAACTATCGGCGCTCGCTAACGCTGTTGCTACGGGACATAGAGTAAGTGAGATGAAGACATCTGTAACAGTAGCTAGTATTATGCCTATACGTACTAAAATATTGAAGAGAGTAGCTGGCATTGACTGGATTTAGAAGGCGGAGGATGGGCCGCTAAAACGCATTTTAATAGAAGCCCATGTGCAGTATTAGTCAGAGATAAGCTAATTGATTAATATACTTAAATCGGAGCCTTACTGAAGGTTTTGCTATCAAATAATTATGTTATGCTATGTTTATATTTTGATAAATGATTCAGAGAGTTAATATTAATAAAAGAATTACGTAGGCAATAACAACAATTATTTGGCGAAATAGAACACCGCCACAACAATATATGAAATCAAATCATAAAAAAACTAAAAACTCGTCTGCAGTGCCATCATCAACGCGAATAATAATTAAAAATAACGAACCTTTCTGAAGTGAGTTAGAAGTAACAAAATGAAAACTCAATCGATGCAGAACTTCTAGAGTGTTTAAAGCCTATATTACTAATTTAACATTTTGATACAAGCACACGTATTAACAATGAATTAAATATTATTATTGTACCTACTGCAATAACAAGGCACAGCTAAATCAGTGAAATTTTCCGTAGGCACTAAACCATTTACCACATAAAAGAAAGTTTACCTTCTGTGAACATACTCTTTGAGTAGTTCGTCGACCCCCGTTCGAGGCCTACCGATTCAACAACAACAGCTGAGCGTTGCACTGACACACATACATAATCACAAACTCACACACACACTCACAGTCATAAAATGTTTACAAGTAATGCGTACAGTGCGTAATGCACACATTGATAAAATAAAGACATCGTTTTACACACACACTCACAAATTTTAGTTTGCATGTGTGTGTGTGTCGTAATACTTTATAAGAACAAAGTTGTTTTTTTAAATTAGAATATGTAATTGAATTTTGATGTCTAAGTACTTCATTAACTGAGAACAGATCGGAGATAAGGATTGTGTTGTGTTAAATTAAAATAAAATTCTCCGAAGTTGAGTAGCCCCGAAAATTTGTATTTCTTTGGCAGTTTGAATGAAACAGTAGGGCTAGTATGGCGCGAAGACAAAAGTCCCCGGGGAGTGGAGAAAAATTTGTCTTTCCCTCCTTGTCTCTCCCTTTAGCTAGCATGGCGTCGAGGAGAGACTAGTTTGTCACCGGGGAGAACGTTTGTCCACTCAATGCTACCAATATACGAAAAACTATTATTCGACCAAATTGATAAAACCTAGCAACGTGCATATTTTATAAGTGCAACATTGACTTTTTAAATTGTTGGTGTTATTTTAATTTCATATAATGTAGATATAGCTAAGTTAGTAAGTAGGTATTATTACCTTGTAATGGGATGTATTGTGTTACGTAATGTGTCGTAATAATATAGGATTATAAGTTTGGATTTTTTATACAACTTAGGTGGCAGACGAGCACACGGCCCACCTGTTGGAAAATGGTTACTATGGCCTATCGATGTTTGTAATGCCTAGGGTGTCACACTCGTACTGCTGACCGCTGTAGGGGGGGGTCCCACTATGACCGGTTGTAGAGTCCATATATAATATATATACATATATATATATATAAATATATATATATATATATGAGATACATATATATATATATATATACATCTTGAAGGACATGTTGCGTCCTACATGGCGTTATTTACCGATGATGCTGCGTCCTACTGACTTTGTGCGTCCGGAATACGGACGCAAGATTGACCGACCCTCATTTTTAACCCAAGAGTCCCTTATGATCATTAGAATGCAAGGGCGAAAAATTGGCATGGACGTTATTCCAACACTACAATGCCTTTTAGCGTATAATATAGTTCCGCCATCATCCGACTGAAATTTGGAGGGTGCTAGTGTTCAGCGTATAATTTACCACGTATACTTTGGGTTCAATTCACCGATCTTATCGTGTCCATTGAATATCGTACTTAATTTGTAAAGTTTTTATCATGTTTTTGTGACAACAATCTTGCGTCTCTTAAATATCCTTAAACGGGCACTAGGTACGGTGTCTGAGGGGCCTATTCGGGGTTCACGAGGGACGCATGACGCGGGGCGCGGGCGGCGGACTTCAGCGCACTCGCGTGCTGAAGCAGGGCTTGAAACCGGTTTAGAAAATACCGGTTAATAAAGGTTAAAACCGGTTTTCAGTAAAGGTTTCATTCGGAGCGAAATCAGAATGGGAACCATACTATATACATAACATACTATGAAACCTTAATAAACCGGTTTAATCCAGAAGGACATGCGCCCGCGTCGGCATTGCTTGAAGTTTGTTTTGTTTGAACTAAGCACGTCACAACTTGTAAGTATTGTTCAGAGATTGATGCATTTATTGAAACGATTTCGTACCTACTGTGGGCAAAGTTATTGGTAATTTCGCAGCTTTGCTCCTACTTATTATACGTTTTTCAAGTGAAGCATGGGTCGTAAGAGAAAGGACAAAATTTATAGTTATTTTGATTACGAGAAAGAAAGAAATGTCTAATCGAAGGATGCGGCGTAACATACGTTATACTGGTGGTAGAAATTTGATGGCACAAATTTGTCATAAATTTCGACCGGGTGGGTACCACCGTGCACATGTATGTAAAACGCTTCATAGTAATTCAACCTCGGTTGGATTGCGTTCAGCAAGGGCAAAGCCGGGCAGAGGTGGTGGTAGTCGCAGCATAAGTGGGACCAGTTAGTCTTGGCGTAGTCTGGTGGGTAGGGCGCGGGGAGACCCGCCGAGCAGGGAGACCCCTATAAACTGTGGTGCCGCGGGCCGCTCGCGGCATAGTACAGGGGCCCAACTGGGGCTAACCACCCTGGGAGGCTGCCAGACCGCGCATAATCCTGATATGGTTCGTCGTGCCAGTTGTTGACCGGACGCTTCGGTTCGGCGCGTCGGGTCTCGCCATGCCTCACAACCACAAATAAAACCAATCTCCCGCGCTTTGTCACGCGGTGCTTTTCGACGACAATCACCTTTTTTTTCACGACTTCTCTTGCCCCCTACCATATCAGAGATTATGGCAACACAGCGGCTCTTCATTCTCCCATTCTAGGCTCCATCATACAAACCTCATCGCCGTCCACCAACAACTAGAGACGGCGAAACCAGCCATGCTCTTTCTGACGGAGACACAAATATGCCGCATGACGTCACGACCTACCTGGTCTACCCCGGCTATGTTCCTAAGGAAAATTTCCGTGCCAAAGCTGGGGTGTGCGTGTTTGTTGTCGCCGTTTGCGCTGCCTTAAGGACCCATCTTTTTCTGTCATGTGGGTACACATAGACCATAGCTGTACGAGACAAATCTCTGTGTGTCTTTACCGTTCCCATATCGGAGATGCCGAGATAACTCGACTCTTTGAATATCTGAGTCAGGCGGCAAATAAGGTGAAGGAGCGGTTTCCGAACGCTGAATTGGTATTTTTGGGGGACTTTAACGCGCACCACGAGATCTGGTTGGCTCCGCCAAAACAGACCATGCGGGAAGAGCTGCCCACGCGTTTGTTCTGGCTCACAGACTGACTCAACTGGTACACGAGGTCACTAGAATAACCAAGAGGGTTGGGCCTAGCACCATCTTTGTTAGACCTTCAGCTGACGAGCCACCCAGACCAGTACAAGTGGAATGGACTGCGTGACTATTTTGCGTCCATCCCTTGGGATGAGCGCTGCTTTGAAGGTAAAGACCCAGAGCGGATGCCCAGCTCATAGCACAGGTTGGTCAAGAACTAGTGGCGCATCACACGGGCAGCCGTAGCTGCTGGCTACTAGCTAAAGCCGTGCAAGCTAACTTCTGCCAATTTGGCTAAATAAACAGTAATACAATACAATATTTACTTAGCTAGTGTGAGTACTTATAAAGTAAAAAATACCTTCGCTATTATATATTCGTATCAGGCAAAGCAACGTCCGTGCAGTACTGCAGTCACTCGATGTCCGGAAAGCCAGTGTTCCGGATGGTATACCAGCGGTGGTTCTTCAAAAATGTGCTGTACCGACTCTCCTACATTTCAAGTACAGTGCCAACTGCGTGGAAAGAGGCGAATGTACAGCCGATTCCCAAGAAGGGAGATAGCTCAGACCCAGCCAACTATCGACCCATAGCCGTCACCTCATGCATCACCACACAGCTCATGCGTCACCTAGAGGATCACTCCCTAATTAATGACCGGCAATAAGGTTTCCGGCCGAAACGGTCAACGGGTGATCTTCTGGCGTATATAACCCATCTTTGGGGTGAGGCTATGGATAAGCATGGTGTGTCACTGGCTATTAGCCTGGACATCGCCAAAGCTTTCGATAGAGTTTGGCACAAATCGCTTCTTTGCAAACTACCAGCCTTCGGTCTGCCTCTCAGACTGTGCGATTGGGTTGCTAGCTTCCTGCATGGGCGCCGTATTCGCGTTCTTTGTGATGGTCGAGTTTCGGAGTTACTGCAGGTAAATGCTGGCGTGCCGCAGGGGTCCGTCTTATCACCCACTCTCTTTCTTCTGTATATCAATGAAATGCTGTCCACCGGCAGCGTCCGTTGCTATGCAGACGATAGTGCTGTACACGAGAGTTACCACGGACATCCTGCGACCAAGCAGTCTGATATAGCCGAAAAAAGGCAGCTTCTTGTCATTGGGCTTGACTGGATCCTCAATCACATTTCCCAATGGGGATCTGAGAACCTGGTCGAGTTCAATGCCAAGAAGACGCAGGTATGTGCGTATACAGCAAAGACATCTCCTTTCTTTCCTCATCCCACTCTTCAGAGCACGCCACTGCCATTACAGGATAACCTCAATATACTCGGAATGGATGTTCGCTGCAAACTGAACAACAAGTTACAAGACACAAATTCGCTCCTGCGTGGAATACCTACTGCTCGCATCTCTGGAATGGCTCCGCAAAGTACTTATTAGATGCTTTCGACAGGTTTCAGCGACGCGCGCATTACTCACGGCGATGGTACGATGCGCAAACGCTTGGGCTGCCGGCGCCTCCTTCTGCGAGCAGGTAATGCCCGAGAAGGAGACGGCGGAACGAGTTCGGAGAAGACTCCGGACCCGCACAGCCCGCGATGAGCGGAGGCGACTCGGACGTCGGAGGTCGCAGAATGACCTCCGTCCTCCATGAGCGCGGGCCTGAGGGTGACGGGTGGAGCCGCCTGTCACTCTAGCAGAAGCAAAGTGCGCCTCCCCATACCTGGGGGCTAGTTGGGGACACCGTGGTCCCTACACCCGGCGGGGGTCATCTTGAAGAGAAGGCCGCGGGTCTGCCGGGGATCGAGGTATATGTTGGCTACTACCTCACCTCCGGCAACTGAAGACCCAAAGACGGCGTGCGTTTTAGTCGGTTCGAGTCCGACATAAACTAACCAACCGGCGCACGATAAAAAAAAAAATAAACGTTGCAGCGACACTCGATCTGCATTATTGGGTGTCTTATTTTTATTTAATAATTACAGAAGTTGTGATTTAGTTATGTTCATTATATTTGATTGATAAAACTGTTCTTATTATATTTTTATAATTAAAATAAAAAGAATTTATTAAAAAAAAATGTATTCAATTGAAAATGGGCTACGCATTAAGTCCACGCGACCGAAGCACGCACGACCAGGGCTTGTTTACCGGTTAATGTATCAAACCGGTTTCATTGTAAGTACATAAGAGCGTTTCATTTAGGTTTGACTCTACCTTAACCGATAAAAAACCATTTTGGTTTGAACTCAATTTACCGGTTTTGATTTCGCTCTTACCGACAACATCGATGCACCATTCACATTCAATTCGCGCGGACTACATGTGTTATCCACTAGTACAAAATTTCAATTTTCAAGCGTACGGCTAAAGTGCTTCCATATTTTAAAGGAGTGGTGAAGGTCACTAAAGTGTAGTGCGAGCGTCGTCGGTCGCGTGGACTGTATGCGTCCATTTTCAATTTAATACAATTTTTTTTAATAAAATTTATTTATTTTAATTATCAAAATATTATAAGAACAGTTTTTCTAATCAAATATTCTATTGATAAATGATATTGGTAAAAATTCTATTGATAATGGCATGTATTAACTCCCTATAATTTTAATTAAATATAATACTAGCTGTTGCCCGCGGCTTCGCCCGCGTGGTTTATTTTTTGACAATTGCCTACTCATTATTATTATTAGCCCACATAGTTATTTAATTATTATATTGCATATTTTATAACCACCTTCGGTTCGCCGACGATATCGTCATAGTTGCGGAGTCGCTGGAGCAGCTGGGCGAAATGCTGCACGGCCTAAACGAATCCTCTTGACGCGTCGGCCTTGGTGTAAACTTGAACAAAACCAAGCTTATGTTCAATGAACACGTTATACCGAGACCGATTGCCGTCGAAGGGGCCACACTCGAAGTTGTTCAACAATATATCTACCTGGGGCAAACCATACAACTTGGTAGAAGCAACTTCGAGAAAGATCTAGCCAGAAAGATCCAATTGGGCTGGGCAGCGTTTGGCAAATTGCGTCGTGTCTTCTCCTCCCCCTACAACAATGCCTAAAAACAAGAGTCTTCGACCAGTGCGTTCTGCCTATTATGACTTACGGTGCCGAAACGTGGACATTGACGGTGGGGTTAGTCCACAAATTGAAAGCCGCTCAGCGGGCCATGGAGCGAGCTATGCTTGGAGTCTCTTTGAAGGATAAAATTCGCAATGAGGTCATCCGACAAAGAACTAAAGTTACAGACATAGCTCGCAGAATAACCAAGCTGAAGTGGCAGTGGGCTGGCCACATCTGCCGGAGGACCGATGGTCGCTGGAGCAAACGAGTCCTCGAGTGGAGACCGCGAGAAGGCAAACGGAAGGTAGGACGGCCCCCTAGCCAGATGGACTGATGACCTGAAAAAGGCGGCTAGGACAGACTGGATGCATTAGGAGAGGCCTATGTCCAGCAGTGGATTGCGATAGGCTGATTGATTGATATTTTATAATGAACAAAACTAAATCACAACTTCTGTCTTAATTATGAAATAAAAATAAGACTCCCAATAATGCAGATCGCATGTCGCTGCAACTTGTCGAGAGCATCTAATAAGTACTTTGCGAAGCCATCCCAGAGATGCGAGCAGTATTCCACGCAGGAGCGAATTTGTGTCTTGTAATGAAGACACCGCTGCTTCGGCGTGAAAAAACGTCTCACTCTGTTCAGGACTCCGAGTTTACGAGAAGCTGTTTTGATGATGCTCTCGATATAGTTCTTGTTCTTCAGTTTGCAGCGAACATCCATACCGAGTATATTGAGGTTATCCTGAAATGGCAGTGGCGTGCTCTGAAGAGTGCGATGAGGAAGGAAAGTAGAGAGCCAGCATTTACCTGCAGGAACTCCGAAGCTCATCCATCACAAGGAACGCGAATGCGGCGCCCCTGCAAGAAGCTAGCAACCCAATTGCACAGTCTTGGAGGCAGACCGAAGGTTGGTAGTTGGCTAAGAAGCGATTTGTACCAGACTCTATGGAAAGCTTTAGCGATGTCCAGGCTAATAGCCAGTGACTCACCATGCTTGTCCATAGCCTGACCCCAAAGGTTATATACCGCAGAAGATTACCCGTTGACCGGCCTAAAACCTTATTGCCGGTCAGTGATCCTCTAGGTGACGCATGAGCTGTGTGTTGATGAGGTGCTCAAAAACTTTACACAGCACTTAGGTGACGGCTATGGGTCGATAGTTGGCTGGGTCTGAGCGATCTCCCTTCTTGGGAATCGGCTGTATATTCGCCTCTTTCCACGCCGTCGGCACTACTGTACCCGAAATGTGGGAGAGTTGGTACAGCCGCGTGAGCATTGTAGACAACTCCGCTGCACATTTTTGAAGAACCACCGCTGGTATACCATCCGGACCACTGGGTTTCCGGACATCGAGTGATTGCAGTACTGCACGGACGTCGCGTTGCCTGATACAGATATCATGCATTGCGTGGTCACTGTTGGGTGGTCGGTGGCTGCATACCACAGTCCTCAATTCGGGAGTTGGTCGTAAATAGATTAACCAGAAAAATTGTTTTTTCTTGCGGCTCATGGGCCAGGGATCCATCAGGGTTGTGCAGGGGGACGGGGGAGGGGCGGGGGCAGGGTAGCTGGGCTGCCGGGCTGGTAGAATTTAGCTTGCACGGCTCTGGCCAGTACCCAGTAGCCACGGCTGCCCGTGGGATGCACCACTAGTTCTTGACCAACCTGTGCTATGCGCTGGGTATTTTGCAGACCCTTTGCTTTGTTGTACGCTGCCTTAAGTACAAGCGTGAAACGCAGACTGTTTATGATAAACAGTCTCTGCTCACGCCCGAATCAAGGGCGCACTCCGCGGGCACCGGTGACATCAGTGTATGGGATATAGTACTCCATACCCAAAACTGATCTCACGGACGACAGCAGTTGCACTATCCAATGGGTCTTTACCTACAAAACAGCGCTCAACCCAAAGGATAGACGCAAAATAGTCACGCAGTCCATCCCAGTCCGCTGACGAGTAGTGCCAGAGACGCCGATTTCCCTGCACTGGTCGTGGGGTGCTATTAAAAGCCCCTTGGAACCCCCAAAAATACCTACTCAGCGTTCGGAAACCGCTCCTTCGCCTCATCTGCCGCCTGACTCAGACATTCAAAGAATAGTGTGGTCTCGGCATCTCCGGTATGGGAACGGTAACGGCACACATAGATTTGTCTCGTACAGCTATGGTCTACGTGTACCCACGGGACAGAAAAGGATGGGTCCTCAAGGCAGCGCAAACGACGACAACAAACATCCGCCCTAACAAACACGCACTCCCCGGTTTTGGCACGAAAATTTTCCTCTGGAACATGGCCGGGGTAGAGCAGGCAGGTGTCGTCATGCGGCATATTTGTGTCTCCGTCAGAAAGAGCGTGGCTGGTTTCGCCGTCTCTAGTTGTTGGTGGACGGCGTTGAAGTTTGCATGGAGCCCACAGATGTTAGTAGACTCCACCTCAAAAAGCGAGCTAGTGGGAGAATAAAGAGCCGCTGTGTTGCCATAATCTCTGATATGTACTGCCATGGTAGGGGGTAAGAGAAGGCGTGAAAAAAGAGGTGATTGTCGTGGCAGCACCGCGTGACAAAGCGCAGGAGATTGGTTTTATCTGTGGTTGTGAAGCATGGCGAGAGCCGACGCGCAGAACGGAAGGTGCCTCCCCTCCTGAATATATGGTCGGCGGGTTCCCACATCCGGTCACCAACCTGCACGACGAACCATTTTAGTATTATGCGCGGCCTGGTGAGGCAGTCTCCCAGGGTGGTTAGCCCCAGTTGAGCCTCTGTACCTACTATGCCGCGAGCGGCCCGCGACACCAGTTTCTACGGGTCTCCCTGCTCGGCGTGTCACCCCGCACCATCGCCACCAAACTACGCCAATACCCACTGGTCCCACTAATGCTGCGACTACCACCACCTCTGCCCGGCTATGTACTTGCTGACCCCTGAACGCAATCCAACCGAGGTTGCTACCCACCTGGTCAAAATTTATGACAAATTTATTCCATCAAATTTCTACCACCAGTAGTTATAACGTATTTTACGCCGCATCCTTCGATTAGACATTTCTTTCGTTCAAGTAATCAAAATAAATAACTATATATTTTGTTCTTTCTCTTATGACCCATTCTTTACTTGAAAACCCTAAAATAATTAGGAGCAAAGCTGCGAAATTACCAATAACTTAGCCCACTTTAAGTTAGCAATCGTTTAAATAAATGCATCACTCTCTGAACAATTGCAATTTACAAGCAAGTTGTGACGTGCTTAGTTCAAGCGATGCCGACGCGGGTAGGTACGTGTCGCTCTGGATTAAACCGGTTTATTAAGGTTTTAGTATGGTTCCCATTCTGGTTTCGCTCTGAATGAAACCTTTACTAAAAACAGGTTTAACCTTTATTAACCGGTATTTTATAAACCGGTTTCAAGCCCTGTGCACGACACTTTAGTGACTCCCTTCAGTACCTACTCCTTTAAAAGTATCTCGAAGCACATTAGCCCTGCGCTTGAAAATTGAAATTTTGTACTAGTAGATTACACATGTAGTCCGCGCAAATTGAATACGAATGGTGACGACGATGTTGTCGGTAAGAGTGAAATCAATGTTCATAATTATGTTTATTTTATTATTAGGTAAAGAAAGATTTAAGAGTGAACGGACGCACAATTCAGTTATTCGGAACCAATCTGAGTTCAATAATAGATGGATGTAATTTAGTTATCATAATCTTAATGATATATGCATGGTATTATACGGAATTGATTCAAAGTGAATGTATGTTTGAATTACAAACATACATTCGGATGGAGGCGGGAATGTGCATGCAGTGTTTAGTAGGTATACGCAGGTATTCAGTGTGCAAGAAAGATTTAAGAGTGAACGGACGCACAATTCAGTTATTCGGAACCAATCTGAATTCAATAGTAGATGGATGTAATTTAGTTATCATAATCTTAATGATATATGCATGGCATTATACGGAATTGATTCAAACATACATTCGGATGGAGGCGGGAATGTGCATGCAGTGTTTAGTAGGTATACGCAGGTATTCAGTGTGCAAGAAAGATTTAAGAGTGAACGGATGCACAAATTCAGCTAGAAATATTTAATTTGAATATCACCATTTAACGTTTAAATGAAATTTGACGTCGACTACTGATATGATACTGATTAAAACATCTTATATACGCATTGAAAACATTAAACATCTCACTACATTCAGTGGATGCCGCAGGGTGGTAGTTTGTAAAGACGCAAGAAGTCCTTCGCGATTTAAATATATATATATATATATATATATATATATATATATATATATATATATGTACATACACATATATATACATATACATATACATACATACATACATATACATACATACAAATATTAATACTTTATTACTGGATTTTAAATATTGAAGGTCAAAATTATTTGAGAAAAATATTTTGTCCCCACCTCAATAGTTCGGAGACTAATATCTCTCTATAATCTGTCAAAAAGAGACATATCTTGTCCACTTTACGGCCGCCGTGCTAAGCAAGTGGAGAAAAAGTCCCTTGTCTACGTCACAGCGAGGGACATAAGTTATCTCTTTCGACGCCATGCTAGCAATTAGGGACAAACGCGTTTGTCCCCGTCAATTTGACATAAGCGGTGGAGAGAGATATTTGTCCCGCGCCCGTGTTAGGCCTGCAAGTTGATTGATATGAATTTGTAAGAGCTTTGAATTACTTTTGCTTCCTCGTGTAATGTAATAATAAATAATAAGTGAGACCAACGAGTTCTAGAAAGTTGTTCTTGTTCGATTTTTGAAAACGAGGAATATTTTTTTATGTGTTAAAATACTTTTTTTGAATAAAACATATTCAAATATAATTGAATATGCTTTATTTCAAAAGGTTATGAATATGGGTTATTTTAAAACGTAAAATATTGTCATTAAAAATAATTACATCCTCTACAGATTCCAATAGATATTTATTTAAGTCCAGAATTATTTGGATGATAAACAAGCCTGGAAATGACAATTCACTCAACTTGCTACTCAAGGTAATTTCTGTATCTTAGTCTACTAAGTAAATGTTTGTATATAGACCAAAAAAAAAGAAAAGCCCGCTGAGTTTCTTGCCGGAGTCTTTTCAGGCCTAGGTCACTTTTCGAGGCGGTAGTCCATTTGCTCACTAATTTATAAAATATTGTTGATATTGACGTTTTGTAAGTAGGTACCGTTCAATGGTCTACACAGAATACATAAATGATGTTCGAATTTTGAAAAGTTCATGACGTTTTATGAAACATTTTATTTTTTTCTAAACCATAAATTCATCATTGTTCCCGCCACGTCAGTTAACCGTTCCCTTCGAGTATGTTTTTTTTTATTCTGATGAAAATTTGAAACAAAGTTTTCAAATTGAGCTGTCAATTACCCTCCGACGCGGGTACCGAGTTTACTTTCAGTTCTATACCGTTGATCAGCCAGTGTTCTATTTAAAAAAAGAATGCGTTTTTTTATTTTTTCAAATTTCTGTTCTCAATAAGCCAGTGTTGCTTACAAAGAATATTTTTTGAACTTTCTACCTAATAGGTACGTTTTGCAAGTAAATTGTTATTACACGTACCCTTCAACTATGTACTTAATCTAAATAGCTTTGTTTTACAGGAAGGGGAGACGCACCTTGCGTTCACAATAATAGTTTTTTTTTAATCCATAATCGCGGCGAATGATGCATTCGTTTTTTTTAGGATTATTCATAAAAAAACAAACACCCTGATATGAAGTTTGACAACAATATGCCGGCCGTTCCATACCAATAAATGCAGATATTATAATGATTTTCGTTCGATTCTTAAATATTAAATCTAATCTACCTATATATTTTCTTCTACATATGCTTATAAATGGTCTCTTCTCTTGGCTCTTTTAACCTTAGCCTTGGATGTAGTCAGGAAAATACGTTTACATGATGATGATGCTCATAATTCAATGTATGAGTTATATTCATATTTCAGTCAGAAGATTTATATACATACATATAAACATATATGTTCACGCCCGTAATCCCCGAAGGGGTAGGCAGAGATGTATTAAACACATCCACATTTCGCCAATTATGATTTTCGGTCCCACCGACGGGCACTTTTTACATAAAATGGGTCCGCCGGAAATAAATTCCGAACCTTAACAGCTAAATAAATTTGGAATTGCTTTGGACTTGCTATGCTGCTTAAAACGCAAGGAAATTAATTACGTGTTTAGCCGCACAAGCCCTACCAGTTAACGTCTTGGAGAGTATCAGACGGAGTATAAGAAGATTTATATGAATTAAATTCTTGTTTTTAAATCATTCTGAATACATTCTGTCATATGCCGACATGCTACATTTAGCTATATTTTATCAGAATATTGTCAATTTTGCAAACTTGCGATGGTTAAAAATAAAATCAATTTGATTCCATTTCATACTTCCAAATAATATCAAAAACGGTATTTCAAGAAAGATCATTTTTAATAACTATTCAATTTAATTTTGATCGCCAATCGAATCTAAATTAAACCTTAAAAACTATCAAAATTACCCTTCAGGAGGTAAGTAAAACTCAAGAGCAATACAAGTCAATTTTTTTTAATAATATCACCCCTATATCCCCGAAGGGGTTTTCATTTAGGTCCCAATGTAATAGGTGGCGAGCCTATTGCCATTAACCGGGCACTTATAAACCTGCAATTATTTGACAAGTCATTAATATAATAATTTCCATTAAATACTTAAACCTAAGTCATAAATATGTAGTTACACCGAAGAAGCAGTATCTAGTATCCACTTAAGATGTAAGTCACGTACTAAAATCCAATTATGCCGCGCTAACCAATTAAAGCGGCCATGTCACAACCACTAGCCAGTTAAACTGTACAAAAACATGAATGTTTAACCAGTAAACAACATACATTTTGTATTATAAAGCCTGATATACACGTAGCTATAATATAATTCTATTAATTAATTTTGCCCTGGAATGGATTTTGCGTTTATAACTGTCCAAGCAATTCGACAGTATGGACCATTTTAGTATTGTCATGTCCGTGTGTCTTTTTAGACGCATTTCTTAATCGATTTCCACCAAACTTGGCACACGTGTTTTATTTTCTTCAGTTCGTTCAGATTCAGATTCAGATTGTTCAGAGTTTTTTTTATAGGGAGGAAAATAGGGTAGAAATCGGATGAAGATTGTTTCGTGTTACGACCAAAACCTACCATTTTTATATTCCAGAAATTTTAATGAAAAAAACAAAGTCTGACGATCGATATCAGTCAACACGACAGAAAAAAATATATAAAAAATAGGTGGTCGCAATGTCTTTTCGCAGAAGTATATTAAAAGTATAGATTTTGAACGGAGCATATATGGTGTGGCGATAGTGAACGTGACAGGAGCGCGTGAGTTCGATTCCCGTTCAGTACAAAATATTTGTATGCTATTTGCACTGGTCTGGTCGTGCCTCGGACAGCATGCTAAGCTGTCGGTCCCAGTTGTCATGCGGACGGCGTTACGCGTATTAGGAACCCTAAAAAGTCCTAAGTTAACTACAGAACTTCGATGTCGCCAATTAATCAGAACAAATCATATCACATAAATATGTAAATATATATCACAGTACGTACCTTTTGCCTATTTGGTATAATGGTATTATAAATGTGTGTACGTCAAACATTATGTTTAGAAAATATGCCTATAAAAAAATAAATATTAATATATTGCTATGTGTGTGACAGACTTAATATTGACGTTTCGCGGCAACCGGTTTTTAGGCAAACTACTTCCTACGTGTTACATGCAACACTAATACATGGACATAATTATTTTAAATGTTTGAATTAGGAACATGAATTTGAAATTTAAATTTAGAACGTTTTTTGTCTTTCGTCTTCTATGAGCAGGTTTAGTTATTACTGGCCACAGATTAGACAATAGATAATTATAAACTAGAAAATCTGTGGAACTAAAATCGTGTCAGGATTTGAGTGAAGCGGGAATCAATTTTGAAATCCGAATCCGTTTTCATAGTATTTATTTTCACGCCATGTATGAAAGTACATTTTATAATAAATAGTTCTAAACCACAGAACAGAAAATACTAGTAGAAATGCGACACAATAGTTTTAGTAGCAGGATTGATGTCACTAAAATCACACACACAATCGTTAAAAAAGTTACATTAGCAGTAACTAATTGGTTTGATTGGTCGTATTTATATACTACTTATAATGTCATATTAACTCAAATCATACGTACTACAAAACGAAAAAACACCTTGACTGTTCAAATTAGAGATTACTTTGTTATAGATAAAAAAAAAAAAATATTTTGAATCGAACAAGCTGAAACATTTACAAAAAAGTTTAGACGTATATCAGAAAATTCTAAGAAGTTTATTGAAAACTTTAAGTTCTTAAAATTATCGAATTTGTGTGTGTGTGTCTACAACAGTACCTACCTAATGTCAAGTCAAGCCAAGTCAATACAATATTTTTTTTTACACAACGCCACCTAGACCCATGGTAAGCATGGTTTAACTAGCTGGTGTTATGGGTTCTAGAATGCGGATAAACATACTTAATTTTTTTTTGTACTGTAATAAACACGCGTACCCCGCGTACTTTCACACTTCCACTTGTTTTTTGTTTTCCATGATCTAAACCGACAATCTATCTGCATAATAGGAACGCACCCTACGTCATCAAGGTCGATTGGTCCATTTGCATAGTCTGTCATAATCGTACACGACACGCGACCAACCCTCTTTCATTACGCTACACTCGGAGGGCTACTACCATTCGCTAGCAACATTATTTATTTCAATCTTACTTTGTGACTTTCATATTGATTTTTCTCTTTCTTTCCATCAGGTGGGCCGTGTGCTTGTCTGCCACCTAAGTGGTAGAAAAAAAGTGTGAGTCGGACTCGGACCGTTTTCCAGCAGGATACTAATTTATTAACTCGAATTGTATCAACTATTACTAATCATGATCATCATTACTATAAGCCCTGTAGCAACTGCTTCACGACAGAACTTCGATATTTTCCGTGAAGTGACTGTCACCCGGCCTCCACAACCTGTGTCACCACTGTACCACTTTACGTATTTGTAATGGTGACCCTCTTTCCTGATTACCATCAGGCGGGGTGAAGTTAAATTGACATGTTCTAAATAAAAAAAAAACTTATACGTACTGTAGCTAAATCAGTTGTTAAACTTTTTAATGTTCCAACTACCCGTAACGACTGCCATAGATGATCATATGACAACCGGAATCATCAGCTTAACGTGCTCTATGAGGCACTACCAGACCAGTGCAAATAGCCATAATCATGCATTCAAATATTTGCACTAAGCGGCGATTGAACCTGCGCCCCCTACGTAACAGTCGTGTTCACTACTGCCACGTCACAGAGCCTGTCCAACTCTTACTGGTGTGGATACCTATATTATTTATTATTTTTAATATATCAAGTTTATTACATTTAGAACAACCGCGAAACCGGGAAACCGCGGTAGCCTAGTGGTACGGGTAATGGACTGCTGAGACGAGGTCTCGGGCTCGATCCCAGGTTTTACCACGGCACACACCAATGACTTTTCGATACTTTTCGAAGTTATGTGTGTATTTATCGCAGGTTTATAAGTGCCGGGTTAATGGCAATAGGCTCGCCACCGATTACATCGGAACTGTAGGTCAGATCCTCTCAACATTTGGAGATATTATGTCCACCAGTGGACTACAGAAGGCTAACTGATTGATGATCAGATTTACAAGACGCAGTACACAAATATTCTAACAGATGACAACGCTCTGACTTCGATTCACACTACGAAAGCGAGGTAAGATAGAAATACCTAGTATTATTCAAAGAAATGATGGTAGGCCCGGGCTCTATGCAGACACAACCAATGTTTGTCTTACGATAATTTGCCTTTGTTCAAAACGCCATTGTTCGTTGTTAAATTATTTAATGACTGGTAATAATATCGATTTGGCTAATAACTTTGTGTATGCTTGGTGGGACACGGCGCACGAAGCGTTGCAAGTACAGTCACCTGCAATAATATGTATACACTTTGGAACCTTGTCACAATAATAAATGACAAGTCAACATTATGACATGAAACGGTAAAATTCGACAAGTTTAATGTGAGAAAGTTCTAAAACGTATACATATTATTGCAGGTGACTGTACCTACCTATACCTAATCGGAAGAAAAAGTTGCAGAAATGTTTTTTTTTTAATTGATGGGACGTCAATTGGACTTTACCTCGCCTGATGGTAAGCTGAAGAGAAAGTCTCAGGAAATAGGATCATCATTACAAACACGTACAGCGCTCAGCTTGACGGCTCATCAGATGCTTTTTCACGCCAATTATAGACTTAAAATATCATATTCTCAAAAGACCACATCCATAAAATACCATATAAGGACGCAAAACATCATATCCTCATAAAATCGTATTCTCAAAAACCATGAAAGAATCCAAAGCATATTTGGTCTGCCTACCGACGTTCAATAGAAAGCACCGATAAAGGCGGTCACCATGCTTTAGACTGCACCCCTGCTCACTATCAGTGCAGTCAATTTAATGCATACACATGCTCACGCCCCTAATCCCCGGAGGGGTAGGCAGAGGTTCTAGCACCGACATTTCGCCAACTATGATCCCTCGTAGTAGGGGGCGAGCCTATTGTGCCAATCGAGCTCTTTGTAAAAAATGGGTATGCCGAAAATAAATTCCTAACCGAAAATGTAGCAGCTAAATAAATTTCGAAAAAATATTTTGACCCGATTCCTTGCTGTGCGGTGTAAATCGGAAGGAAATCAATTACGTGCTTAGCCGCACAAGCACTACCAATTAACTTCTGGGAGAGTATCAAACGGTATCACAGTCAATTTAATGACTTAATCATATCAATGTATAATATGTATCACCCATCTCTACTGTATATGTATGTGATGCTCTTCGTTCTTAATGTGTAACCTAATACAAGATGTAGCAACTTGTCGACCTCTGAATTTAACGAGAAATAATAAATCACCAATTTAAAATCACCATTTGAACCATCAGCTCACTGAAAGCTTGGATATAAAAAGCGAGTATTTCAAAGGAACACAACATACTGTATAAAATGGCGGGTACATAGATAAATATAAATAAATCAAGCAATTAACGTCAACACAGCTGAAAATACTGATGTCCCGTTAGTGGGGTGACGGTCACACCGAACAGTAACAACTACATAAGTACCTACACCTATTTAACTATGAAATATAATAATATATTCAATTGAAGAACTCGAAGCAGTAGTAACTCAATATTTTGAGCAGCTTAAGGAATCTTTTTTTAAAACCGCAATTATAAGCTTTAGAAAACATATGGAAGAAATGCATAGCGTTAAATAGAGATTACGTCGAAAAATAAAAACAATTTTCCATGAATTATTTACTTGACCAGACCGAGACTTTTACAATCCACCTTTTACAATCCACCTTCGTAACTTAAACCATCATAGTGACTAACATTACTATTCGATTTCAAATGCAATATTTTTGCACTCATTCTGACGCAAAAAATGCAAAAGCGCAAAAGCAAATAATTCTATTTTCGTAGTAACGTTATCAAACGAGAAATATATCCGTTAGCTGGTTACGAATGTGGATGATAAATTATATATATTATAAAGATAAGATGATATTGAGGCTTTGTTCTGCCCAAGAGGCTGCAGATAGCTCAGTTCGTCGGATGCATATTATGTGACTTTGACTAGAACTGGAACTAGAACCAGTCGAAGTCTCGTACCAGACTCCAGTCTTATACTAACTGGTAATAGATATCATACTGATAGAACTAGGTGACATCTCATCTGCTAAATATTTCATCTTCGAAGCCATACCAGACTTCGGCCCAATCTCAAGGTATTAATTTTCCATTCGAAATTAGCAATCCAAAATATTCATAACTTATTTTTATTAGTTCTGCTTAATAGTTTACATAAGTAAACTACGACCATTTTTAACATATGTTGTACACGGAAGTTAGACATTTTAAATATTTAAAAATAATATTTTGCATGTTTAATTTTGTCTTGATACTTATGTAAATAATCAATCAAGATAACCGTTTCAAAATGAGACATTAATATCTCAAATAGACTCGAAATGAATAAAAGTTTTAATAATTTCTCGAGGTCTCGAGGTCGATCCCAGGTTTACCATGGCACACACCAATGACTTTTCGATGCTTTTCGAAGTTATGTGTGTATTTATCGCAAGCCTATAAGTGCCCGGTTAATGGTAATAGGCTCGCCACCTATTACATTAGAACCTAAACATAAACTGGCGAAATGTGGGTGCTAGCACATCTGCCTACCCGGGGATAAAGGCGTGAGTTTATGTTAAGTTTAATAACTTATATTTTTGTTAAAGTTTTTGGATCACAATTCGTTAGGATTTCTGAAATTTGTTACATGTATTACTCACAAAGATATTATCTACATAGAAAAACAGTACTTAAGCCAATAGAAAAAACTTATATTGGTTTTTTCAAGTTTTGAACTAAAACACGGCAATTTCAAGTTTATTATTCAAATACTTACCTATCTAAATAATGGTTATATTTCTACAAATTACTGTATACATTATTATGTGGCTATAATAAAATAGAAACAGGATTTAATAGGGGTATTCAAAATGAGAATTTCTTATTATTCTCAAATTTTAATTCCGTTTACCTTCAAATTATGCCTTATTTTTTTTTCGCGGTTTCTTAATTAAATGTGCCGAGTGAGTTAATTTTGAATGTATTAAGAAATTCTTTGTAGTATACTAATTAACTGAAATCTAACAAAAACAATGTTTGGCATGGCAACATTAGCAGAAAAATCTTTTGGAACCTATTTCCATCAGATTTATGCCACTTAAATGGTTAAAAACAACCAAAACGGTGTTGTTAGTTCAGTGGGTATTTTCCATCTCAAAGATATTTTTATACTACTACTAGCCTATGCCCACGGCTCCGCCCGCGTGGCTGTCGGTTATCGCGACCTAAGCGCCATCTGTGCAAATTAAATTCTATCTTACTAATCATAACTCTGGTTCTACTTAACAACCAAACAAACGTAAGATTTTAAGTTGGACCAAACCCCTTTAAACAAAAAGAACCGCATCGAAATCCGGTCAGTAGTTTTTGCGTCCATCGCAGATAAACATAAACTTTTTATAATCTATAATAGTAGGTATAGATAGATAGATGAAAATGCCCAAAGCCTAAAGACTACCTAACTCAAAAGTACGTTATAGTGTGAATGCAGTCTAATTTGTAACACAAAAATAAACAACACCACAGGCGCGAGGTTTTTGGAAAGTGGTTCAAACAGTTGGTTCTTCGTGTTTGCTACTCGACACGCTTTGAACTATAGTAGTTCTCGGAACAAGTTTATCGATCGGTAAAGAGAACTCCAAATGTTGTCAATAGCAGTCTGTTCTAATGAGAAGAAGAGCTATTTTGATGAATACCGAATGTCGTTAATGTCACTGGTCCGTTTTTAGCGACTGTTTATAAACCAAAACCAATGAATAGATCTCTTTACCTAGCCTGTTATTTATTGATAGATACTATGCACTTTGTAGTTAACTCTGAATTTTTTATACCACTCAGGTGGCAGAAAAGCACACGGCTCACCTGATGATCACTGGGGCCTATGGACGTTTGCAACACCAGGGGCATTCACTCGTGCCGGTTACTCGGTAGAAACCTTCAAATGCCCATCTTGAAGAACTCCATACTGTAGTCGCTTGGGAAAAACCACGGCAGGGAAGTTCATTCCACAGCTTAAGCGTGCGCCTAATGCATCTCCATTACTTCAGCCGATTAGCCGATTTCATTTTTCACATACATTCCTATCTGAATTAAAACTGAAAATTGAAAAAGATGGCAACATCGTGGTTTCCATATTAGCGGAAGGAGTCTTCTCAAAAAGATGTCCCCGGATCTGCCTGGATGCGAGAGATATGTATTGTATAAACTAACCTCCGGCAATCAAAGACCCATAGAATGTGTGCGTTTTAGTCGGTTCGAGTCAGAACTTTGTGCAGGGAAACAAAAGAGTCTCGTTCATCGATTAGACGGTGTGCTTGGTTGCAGCTGAAAAAACTTGGGTCCCGAAGCTCTTCGTTTGGTGTGCGATTTATTAAAGAGAGTATAAAGAAAGAAGAAAGAAAAGAAAGAAGTGTTTATCAACACCCTCCGTTTGTACAATAATAAATGGTGTTTTACACTGATAGACACATTATTATAATAATAATACAAGAAATAATATATAATTACAACTGACATGTCCCGTTAAAGTTATTACATCTTTATACGAAGTGTATAACGGTGTAATAACCCCACATTTCAGAGAGAGAGTTAAAGGGTGTTGCCGTCTATTCCCAGTATTACCACCACGTAGTCCTACCAGTAGTACTACTGAGTAGCAACCCGGTAATATCAATAAATTAGTTGGTCAGTAGCAATAAAGTTATCACTCAACTTTATTCTTGCTTCCCGGGATTATTGACCTCGTCTAGTGCAATGATATCGTATGCAAACTACTAGCGCGCAATCAGGAGTCGCATCCTTTCTAAATCGACTACCTGACTACACTTCACAATTGCTGAACCTCGTAATATTTGCACAAGATGTTTAGCCCACGGCATACCAATCTATACTAATATTATAAAAGTAAAAAATTGTATTTGCGTGTGTGTGTATGTTTGTAATGAATAATCACTAAAATACTGTACCGATTTCAAAAAATATTTCACTATTGGAAAGCTACATTCGCCCTGAGTAACATATATTTATTGTTATAAAAGTACACTTTTATATATTACAATATATGCGTGTAACCGAACACAATAAGTACAGACGTTTTGGAAATGAAAGTTCAACTACTGTCATTATCGGTAGGTACAGACAGTTTGTATGGTTTTTCATAAAAGTGAACTAAGTAATATTGTGGCGTCACTTGCATGTTAGTTGACTTACTATACTGACTGACAGGACTGACTAGCAACTAAATAAAAACTTGTGGTTTTATTAAGAATACTACGAAAATATTAGTGGTTCTTACTAAAATTTAAGTTTCGTGGCCCAAATCGTAATGTGCCCTAAAACCTCTTGCGTCTGAGGTTTCGACCACATTGCACTAGCCGTGGTCACAAGCTGACTTACGAATCACTAACTAATGTTTATATTATGTTCAAAAGAAATGTTAATAGATACCCCAGTTTCGCTAACCATATACCATACCATATAATTTAAAAATGATTATTTCTTTTGGACCTGTAAAACAATATGATTATATTGTCAATGTCTAAAACAGACTGAGTCTCAGACAGCTAATGAAATAACTGTTCAACATCTAACTTGTATAAATAACCTGTTATTATCTTATATATAACAATATTATAAAGAGGAAAGATTGGTTTGTTTGTTTGTTTGTAACGAATAGGCTCCGAAACTACTGGACCGATTTCAATAAAAACACGTCTAAAAAGCTACAGTGTCTGCGAGTAACATAGGCTATATATCATCACGCTACTATCCAAGGGAGCGGAGTAATAATCATAAATCTCAATCAATCCTGTAAATTTCTATACATTGGCGCTAATATCGACAGCAAGGAGAAGTAGTATAGAGAGGCAAGTAGAGAATCGAGTAGAGTCGTACAACGCGATAATCCACGCGAGCGGAGCTGCGTGCAACAACGAGTTATAAATAAAATTCTGAGACAAAGTCACCAACCTAATATTGTCTCGTTTCCATAATCCTACAGTACGTTATTTAAACTTTTTATCTGAATGCTATTTACTTTCATATCTCTTATATTTATCAAGATTTTTTTATACTTAAAGATTATTATCTGGCAACAATAGTACTGGCGCCAGTATATACCTAAACATTATTTTATTCTAAAGTGGTAATTTCGCTCCTTAAGTGCCTTGGAACAGTCGTAAAATTTACGGACTGGTTTTAATTGAAAATGGTTTCAAGTTATAACCAATTCAACTCCAACACAAACACAATATATTTTGCTGAGAATTAAGGTGAATTGGATGCAAAAGATATTTGCAGGTAGACTAAAGTAACTACAGAAATCGGCAAGGAACTTGGCAAGAACCGTCAGCGCATCTGAGACGATTTTTGGGTCTCTTCTGCGGTAAAGCAGACATGATTCAAAATAAATGATGGCATTCTTGTGAATGAATAGAATAATGACAACAAGCACTTTTTGTGCCTCTAAGTGTACGATGCGCGAACTTACCCCAAATACTACAAAACCTTGCCAAGTTAGATACCGTGCACTGTACAAGACGTACCTACATATACTAAATCATGATTGAGGTCATGATGCGAGCTTTTTCTGTGAGATGAAGCCTAGGATACGACCAGTAATAACGCCAAGATTATGAGTTGATATATACTAAATTCATCATCATTCTTTGAGCCTATTCCCAACTCAGTTGGGGTCGGCTTTCTAGTCTAACTAAGATGCAGCTGAACTTCGATATTTTCCGTGAAACGACTGCCATCAGATCTCCACAACCAAATTGGCGATATACAAGTTCTGTAGTCAGGTTAGTCGAAATTTGAAGGCCTCAACTACCCGTAATGACTGCCATAGATGTTTGAATGGCAACCGGAACAGATGGCTTAACGTGCTTCCACGACCAGACCAGTGCAAATAGCCATATTCATTCATGCAAATACTTACACAGAGCGGGGATCGAACCCGCGCCTCCTATGTAGCAGTCACGTTCACTACCACCACTCCACAGAGGCCAATTTAATACCTATTAAAACTTTCGTCGTAACACAGAATAAAATACAAATTTATATTTCCCATTAGCAACTGCAACTTGCTCCGTCCGATATCCCGTTCCTGGGACCCACAGGAATATTTTCCAGATATGATTTGCTATTCCAGACTCACCTATCTATGTGCCAAATTTCTTCCAGACCAGTTAAAAGGCTTTTGAGAGAAGAATAACAAACATCCATAACGTCCATTAATACCGGTACTGACTGCACTGAGTGAAACCATATCTCCAAGTGTTGTCCAAGTCTCTATAAACAAACATAAACAAAAAGAATTGTTTTCGAGTGAGAACTAATATGTTCACATAAAATAAATACAGTAAATAAAACATATTGACAAGCTAAAGCCGTGGTCTTATTTATAAACACAGACCGTCCTTCTACGCATAAACTTTTAATTTAAATTCAAATTGCATTACACATTCGTATAGTTTGTGGCTACTATTTGTCGAAGCCTGTTTCATATACTTGCAAATCGAATAGCAGAACGATTGTCAGTCACTGCGATATGCATTTATAACGACAAAAAGCTTTTTGGATTATTGCCCGTACTGGGATGAAAACGGAATCGAATTCTGCAGTAGGATGAAAACGGAATTGTTGTCATTTTAATTCGTGTATTGACAACAGAAATACTATGATGTGTGCCTTAGTAGTTCGTTATAACTGTCTTAAATGATTCTATATTTGCAATATTGTTCTTTTTATTTACGGCACGTGAATTTGACTTCACCCCGACTAATGGTAAGCGGAAGGCAAACTCTCAGGAAAGAAGGTCACCATTACAAACACGTAGAGTATTACAATGGTGGCGCTCAGCTTGACGGCCTCATCAGATGCTTTTTGCATCTGACCAACGATTCAAATACATATAATTTATTCGATTTGGGCAGGGTATGTATTGTCGTAGTCTACCGGGCTGCGAGGGATATGTTAGTTACTATCTCACTTCCAACAACTATGGACCCATAAGATGACGTGCGTTTTGGTCGGTTCTAATCCGACATAACCTCCCCACCCGGCTCTAGCGGGGGGTATCCGTGGGGATTTTTCACACTATGAATGAAGGGTGTGTAGTGTCATTATGGAATGCACGCTACTGGTTTATACATGTCTACTTCAAATTCCGAAACTCCCATAGAAACGGGCAATCTTTTACTAAAGATCGAACAGGGGCCTCGGAGGGCGGCCAGGTACAACAAATGCCTCGTGTAAAGGCGAAATACGAGTCGAGGTTTGTCCTTCACACTTGCGAAATATTGCAACATCATCTCTCCTCGGGTAAGAAGTCTTTTTACTAGCTTTGATAGGTGTGGTTTGACATTACTTTCTATGACAATTAGTAATCTTTTGCTATAATTGCTATCGTTGCGTTGGTTAGTTAAACTGTGGGTGAGTGGTGGCTTCCCCTCCCTTCTATAATATATCGCCTCTTTGCTTCTATAATGTGTTATCTCGAAAATTGTGATTTTACAGGAGAGTGATTTTAAACTTACAAAATAAAACTGTGACAAAACTAATAACTTTTTTACTGTCGATCCTTAATTTATTATTTGATATAGTAAATAAACTATCGGAGTAGTTCCTAAAACCCTAGCAATTTGAAATTTTAACGTGAAATTAGCAACAATTTCAAAAAAGGGGAACATATATCACGTTTTTCTTGCAAATAGTGAGTATTATGAGTGTTACAACCTGAGTTGTCACGTTGTTGATGATATTACGTTTCTTATGACACTGAGTTTTGCCACAAACAATCATTGTTGAAATAAAATCTTTTGGTTTCGAGAATATTTTTTTATTAGAAAGAGGGAAACTACAACCACACTCAATAATTAATTCTATAAAAATTAAAAACCAGAAACAAATTAATACTATAAATAATCACAATTGGTAGGCCTAATGAAAATCGCATTTGACTTCTATATTACAGCATATTTAGGTTAATATAAAATAGTTATACCTAAAAACAATCAGTCTTCGGCGATTGGCCACATTATTATTTTTATTATATTTAGTACCTATATAATACTGATAGACGGAACTATCTTGACTATTCAATAGTTTCTAAAAAATCTAACAATTATAACATTCATCATCATCATCCTTGCGTTAGTCCCGGTCGCATCCGAAGCCTTCGCCTCGGCGTCCGGGGTCTGCTTTCCGGCTTTTTCTCATCCACTTCGCACGGTCTTGCGCATCTATGGTGGTGAGTCCATTAGCACGCATGTCATCCTCTACGACGCCAAGCCAGCACTGCTTGGGTCTATTCCTCCTACCGGGACCCGGTGGAGGTGTCATGGCCAGACATCTGTTACCCACGTAGCCGGGTGGTCGTCGCTGAACATGGCCGTACCAGCGAAGGCGACTCTCCTGCATTTTGTCTGCAATGTCATGGAAATGGAGGCGGCCCCGGATACGAGATGCGAATCCACCAGGGCGATGTCATCAGCATACATGAACACCCACGGGGGCTGCTCATATGAGTTTCTGATGCTATCCGACAGAGCGTCTAACACCACGCTGAGCAGATACGGGCTAAGAACAGATCCTTTGTGTACTCCGAGGTTGATGGGGAGGGGGTTTGGGTCGCCAACAGCGGTCTGGACCGGAATTGTAGTACATTTTTCGGATAGTGTCAATATAGAACTCTGGAACCCGCAGTACCCACCAGATCACCGCGTGAGGCACACAGTCGAAATCCTTCTGCATGTCTACAAACAGACAGTGCAGTGGCGTATTCTTCGTTCTGTTTTTCTCCGCGACAATTATATCCTGTGCCGCTTTGACCCTGGAACGCGCCAACTTATAGATAAGCTTGTGCCCCTCAGGCGATTCCAACTTATCATAGAGAGGTTGTAAGTGGTCTCGCCTGGCTCTGGCTACAGCTTTCTTAGTGGCGCGCTTTGCTTCCTTGTACGCGTCGCGGTGTTAGGGAGACCTGGACACTTCCTACTTTTTAAAGAGGGCTTGACAATAGCATCATAAGTGTTAGCAATTTCAAACAAAATACAAAATTACAAAAATACTTAACCAACCAATATTGTAATACAAATGTAACGGACTAGACTTAGTCAAAACATGAATACAAAATAGTCCTTTGAAAATAAGTAATCAAATTAGAATAAATCTACTTTTAAGTTAAGACAAAATTACAAAATTAAAAATCAATTATGATCTTACACAGTAATCAGAGATAGTCTTGGTATTTCAGTTTTCATAGCAGCCTATATTTTTATAAAATCACCCCCGCTACGCTTAATGAAGAGTCGTTTTCTAAAAATAAGTTTTATTATTTTAAATATTTGCTAAGATTAGTAGTTTCTTATTAAACTAAGATACGGCAAATACACCACAAAGTATAGTATTCACATAATAATAGTGACCTGCACTTGTCACTTGTCTTACATCTAGATTCCATCTGAAAAATTTAAGTACCAACGGCTATTACTTTTAGTATTTACAACGGACTATATTAGAATATTCCTAAATAAAAACATTTGTTTTTGTTCAAAAACGTAACATCTATAATTATCCATCGCTTGAATTTTAATTTGGAAAAAGTTTCATCACCTACAACATTACATCTTAAGTTAACTCCAAATAAAACATTCATACTTTCGACAGCAATGTGACATGTACGGTATATAACAATTGACATTGCACACTATTTTTCAGTATTAATGTGTCACATCCATATATCACATTATAAAATTTAAAATCATAATTGAATTAAGACTTGTCTTTACAATCAAAACGTGATAAACACATTATGTCACGTTTTCGCAGAAAATCAAGAGCTCCTTCCACAGTAAGTGCGTAGTGGTTACTGTTATGTTACGTTCTCGCAAAAATCCTTGATGCAGTAAGAGACAGTGCCATATTGTGATCTGACACAATGACGCTATCTCTTTCGCCCACAGATTCGCTATTTACCGCGTAAAAAATACCACGTTTTTTGAGAAAATAAAATCGATGACGGCGGTTTTAATTATCAAATAATAAAAAAAACGAAATTTCGGATATGTCACATTATAGAAGCAAAGAGGCGATATATCTGTTCAATAAAGCTTATTTACAACCAAGTCAAACAACATCGTATACATAAACACTATTTCCACCAGAAATAAAAAAAATACTTTTAACACGTCATCACCACTCAATACTGAAGATCAATAACACAGACAAACAAACATTCTATGATTTCTTAAATCATTGAGCGAAGTAAAATGCATTAGCCATGTTTATGGACGTAACGCCTCAATTATCGCCTGCATTGATGCATAGATGCATGCATATGATGAGAGAATAAGATCACAGAGAGGTGATAATGGACAAACATCTTCAGAACCGATGAGTAACGCCATCTGTTGAGGTTGATAGTAACTAAGATTGGTTTAAACTGGTTTAATAATCTAGCTGACCCGCGCGCAACTTCGTCTGCGTCATCCCGTTTTTGCAACATTTTTTAATTCTGCTCCGCACCAGTTGGTTGTAGCATGATGTTATATAGATATAAACCTTCCTCTTTAATCATTCTATCTAATAAAAAAACCTGCATCAAAATTCTTTGCGTAGTTTTGAAGATTTAAGCATACATAGGGATATAAAGACAGAGAAGGCGACTTTGTTTTATACTACGTAGTGATTTAGAAACTCTAAAATTTATTTAAATTGTAGTTTTTAATCAAAATTAGTTAATTAGTTAGTTTCATAGTTAAGGCAGCGTTCGTAAGAAACGCTTTCATTCGACCGTTTTTTCTCCGATTCACTTTGTAAAACGAACTACCACGTAAAAGCCTTTTTATTTTTCGGTTTTTTATATAACCTATGACACTCAACAATGATGCTTTCTATTGGTGAAATAATTTTTAAAATCGGTACAGTAGATCCCGAGATTACCCCTTACAATTTAACAAATATACAAACACACAAACTTCACTTCTTTATAATATGGGTATTGATTAGATTATGTAAAAGAAAGTCATCCTTCTCAAAGACAGCGGTTAAAATCCTGTAATTGATGTAAAGTTTCATATAATATCTAATATTAGAAATGAAAGGTACGTACTGATTTGTATTACAATCTATGAGGAGCAGTACAAAGGCACGCGTTGTTCAAAATCATTGGCACAACACAACTGCTTTCACTAACCGGGCTAGAACCTACGACCTTTCGATATTTACTCCGTTCGGATCACGATCGGGTACGTACAAAACAAATTATAACTAGTAATGGGTTTGTTTCCACTGTGTTGCACGATACGGTTTTTTTATAAAAAAAAATTAGAATCCGAAGTTACTAATATTCCCTCTAATCCCTCCAGCTAAGCTCAATGACTCGTATTAGGGGTGGATTCACGTCAGTATTGTTATGACAAGGATTTGTACCTGGGACCTCTCGATGGTAAGGCCGACTCCTTAACCATTACGTTACCGATGCTTTATTTGCAGTTGTCCTATGAATATATATTGAAAAGTCACTTGTACCTACTGGCAGTCCTTTCTAGTAGAGTTACCACTGAGCTACATAAACAGTTTTTAAACCGCTCTGAACAAGCTTTGATAGCAATACACTTTGGCTCTGGGGTCCACCCTTCCCTCCATAGATGGTTTATCCCGACTTTATGGGAGCGACTGTCCTTTAACCATAAGAGTTAATCTCATTCATCCATCATCAGGTACCAGCTTGTAGTATACCTGTGTTCTGAAGTTCTTTTAGAGGTGGGAGTGGAATCCCATCAGGTGTAGGATTTTCAATTGCAGGTAGCAGCATTGGCGGTATTTTCTTCTCACCATACATGCAAATGGAACCAAACTCAATATTAAACGTGTTATGGTAATTACAGAACCAGTATAAGTGGGCGTGCCTCAGAGGCGCACGCGCACCGCTAATTGTATAGCCTCTTTGTTCGGCGACACTCGGCTAGCTTCGGCGACAGTCGGCTGTGGTCGGGTCAAAAGGTGACGTCACTCATCCTAAGAATCGTGCAGATATTTCTTAGAACTCTTTATCTTTTAATCATTCGTTAGTGTTTATGTTACCTAACGTGAGGAGGTTATTTCAAGAAATTCAAACCCGTTTTATGAAGGTTTTTGGTTTATAGTTTTATTTTTACTGTTATTATAGGGTTATTCCCAGAGGTCCACGAATCTATTGTTTTCAAAAATTTTAAGTTCATACATTTATTCCCAACGGGTCCATGGCATTTTAAATTAAATGTATTTTTAGTTCCCACCGGGTCCATGAGGTATTTTGGTACAGTCAGCAAAGCAGCATTGATTTTTAAATCGAAATGTAGTATCAGAAGTATCATACCAGTGTTTGAGTATTCAAAATAAGTACTCCAAATATGCCTAACAATGGTTTTTTTAAATGAACTTTCTGGTAATAACAAAAATTTTTGAGCAAGCAACTGGTCTTGTGAGTTTATCCTCTGTGGACGATTAAATTGGGTTACACCAAATTTTTTGCTTTGGCTGATTTTTTTCATCACGCATATCTAATTTTCCCTTTGCGATAACTTTCAAGTTATTTATTGTATGTAACTGCATAGTTTGAAGGATGCACAACGCATATAAAGTATTCAATGGATAAGGAATGGATTGCTAAAAATATAACTAAAATGATACATTGTTTTTGTGTAATCTGTAAAAGATAAAAATGGTTATCCTAAAGAGATATATGCTAATTTATTGATCTTTTTAAGGTACACATTTCTGTGTCACATTATTTTGATCTGCCTCGTGGGTTTCAGCCAGCGTATGCAATGAAAGTCCAAATAGGTGTTTATTGGCAACATCAGATTAAGAACATCTAAAATGAGTAGTGTTTCTTGTTATGTTGTGTTATAAAAACTTATTTATAGTTTTTACCTATTCAGGTTTTTTAAACGCGAATCATTTCATTTTTCTTTTGTTTTTGGAAACAGGTAAAAATTTAAAGAACATAATACTCGTAACTACCGTTTTACGCTGTATTAATGGCAAAATCTTAATTTAGTAAACACTGCACAACGGATTCAGCGCGTCTCTACTCGTGTATTGATTTTTGCTGTAGCGACATCAAGTAGAATATGAACATATTGCAAATAAAATATTATAAATATCGCCATTTTATGGTCTTAATTTTTTCTCCTACTGATCTGCAAATGAACATATTTTAGATGAGAAATCCAAAATGGCCATTTTAGACCTGCTGTTCTGACATTTAGTAAATAAAATGATTTGACTAGACAGTCAAATACCCAATTGATATAGACATTTTGACCGGCGGACCTAAAATATAACCAATTCATGTCTACTTAATTATACTACTTAATAATGTCTACTACTTCATAATTTACACACCTCTTTTCATTTGTAGTGCTGACTGTACTTTTGACAAACTTCATGGACCCGCTGGGAATGAATGTATGGACATTTAAAAATGCATATTATTATCTCATGGACCCGGAAGGGAAATAACAAACAAAAGAATCGTGGACCTCTGGGAATAACCCTTATTATAGCACTCGAGAACTGGTATTTTAGAATTTTATTTTATTTTATTATATATATAGTGATGTCATCGTATATACAAATAAATAGAATAGAGTCTGATTGTAACGTTAAAACTAAAACTTCTCAATGATGAACTATGAATGAAAGGGTTAGATGGGGACACCATGGTCCCCACATTGGGGGAAGAGGGTCATCTCAACAGAGATATCCCTGGATCTGCCGGGGTGTGAGAGATATATCTTGTATAATCTCACCTCCGGAAATCAAGGACCCATGGACGGCGTGCGTTTTGGTCGGTTCGAGTCCGACATAATCACCTCCATCGGTTTTGGTGAAGGTGGTATCCGTGGGGATTTTGCGCACGATAAAAAAAGGTAATATCTGGAACGGCTGGGTCAATTTTAACAGGTTTTCACTGTCTGATAGCCGAGCCACTATAGCTTAAATTAACAGCATCAAGAACAGACTGGAAAGACCTGGAGGATGCCTTTGTGTAGCCACGATACACTGACTTCTTATAACTGCCATTATCAGCTTGTAAAGGTGCGTCCAGATTTATGACATGAAGAGCGGACCGGACAGCGTGGCATCAAGACATGATGTCGAGTGTGGACACAACAACTTGTGGCACATGGGCACACAAACTAGAGTTGTGATGACGCGACCACCAGTCGATCGGTGGTTTCATTTAAGCTCAGCTATCACGCTGCTGAATACGGGATGGCCACGCACTTCTGACACGGTCACGGTAAAAAGTTACGTAAATGTAGATGTGGCATAACGATTTTATTCAGATTTATGAGTTGGTAAAGGTTTATAAATAAAAATGGTAGAAAAAGAGGTCCACGCAGACGAAATCGCTATTTATAATTATATTTTATATGGTCCAAAGAGTCTTCCGCCATATGTGACATTAGACCTTTTAATTCGTAACTTATCTCGCAAATACTACGTCATCTCACATTATACATTTTTTTGTACAGTAATAAATATCTTGTTAGGTATTAATAATAATGTCATGTTTACGATATTATATGCTAAAATTATAAAATCAGTTCATATGGCACATACAATACTAAAGAAGTTAATAGTTCCGTCATACGAAGTCATCTTTGTTTTTGATTTGTTAGAAAAACTTCATTGTAGTGCCATCTAGCCTATTTCAGACACTATACACATATTGTATCTAAGGGTGAGTATGGGCTGTCGATATTTGTCTGATGTTAACAGCCTTATCCTTTAGTCTCCTTCCTTGTACAACATTGTCATTCTCTGAACCTTTTCCCAACTCAGTTGGGGACGGCTTACCAGTCTAACTGTGATGCGGCTGAACTTCGATATTTTCCAGTAAGCGACTGCCATCTGACCTCCACAACCAATGGTCCAATGACCAATGGCGATATCGAAGTTCCAAGTTAGACTGGATGGAATTTTGAGGGCTTTGTCCAACTGGTTGTACTACGGGTAAGTTATACTATCCATGGTCTACTGCCATAGATGTTTGTATGGCAACCGGGACCGACGGCTTAACGTGCTCTCCGAGGCATGACCAGACCAGTGCAAACAGCCATATTCATGCATACCATTTTTTGTTCTGAGCGGGGATCGAACCCGCGCGCCCCGTGCGTAGCAGTCGCGTGCACTACCGCCACGCCACGAAGGCTGTCTCCTTGTACAAATGGAAAGAGACGGCGTGGCTCAAATTCTACTGGCTGAGTAGAATTTGGAACTACTTAAAATATACTGTAATCTGTAATCAACACAACTCTGTTAGATCCTTTCTCTGCAGCTGAGATCTACTTTCAGATTTTATGTGATCCATACACGATCGGCGGTATTAACGCGCGTAGGCAGCTTGCGATCAGCATGTTAATGTGTTCCGTGAAAGTGCGCACTAGGTAACCCTATGGCTTCACCTTCTTTAAAAGATTATTATAAATGTTGCCTTTCGATCAGTGGTGATGGCACTTATGAATCACTTATGAATTTTTTGAAACAGTGTCGTCTCAACACACATAGTATAGGAGAGACTGGCAGGATGAAATCAGAAAGCGACAATATGTCACGTCCTAGTTGAGCAGTCTGGGAAGGTACAGTAGGTACAGTTAAAATTCTGTAGGACGGAGAATAATTACAGAATTTAAACTTAACATTACGAATTCGATAGTTTTTCGTACTACGGACAGTTGTCTTTTATTTATATTATACATAGAAGTCATTGATTTATTGTTGGTTTCAAAGTAGGTATACCTATCCACACAGATCTTGAACCTAAGTCACGAGAGAAATGAGGTTAATTTGAGTTCATCCACCACCGTTACGTTTTTTTTATAATCTATATTTTTTTTATTCCTTGCCGGCGCACGTGTTTCCTTCTTCCTATAGTCCCGGGTGCTTTAAGCGGGGCGTGAAAAAGCATCTGACGGGGCCGTCAAGCTGAGCGCCACCATTGTAGCACTGAACGTGCTTGCAATGGTGACCCTCTTTCATGAGACTTTGCCTTCAGCTTAACATCAGTCGAGGTGAAGTCAAATTGACGTGCCATAAATAAAAAAAACGTCCTGTACTATCCACAAAAGACAGCCGAAAAAGCGTACGCGTCATCACTGCGGGGGGACCACGGGTACAAGAAATTACCCGTGGACCCACCAGGGGGACTTGTCGGGGGGACTACGGGTAATAGGGGTCATCATCATCATCAACCCGCAGCAGTCCACTGCTGGATATACTTAATAAGTCTATTATAATTTCCAATAAAATGTTCTTACATACACGTATTATATGTTGATATCGACTATGTATCAGCCATATTTAAAGCATGTCAACGTACATTTATCACAGTATCTATACTTCGTCCATGCACGGTGTGTTTGACTTGCATATTTTATTTATCGCTGCCTCAAAGAAACGTGTTCTGAATATTAGTGGGTCGGTTTAGAAGTTGATATTACTACCATGTTTAATTCAGGCGCGGCTAACTACTGATGATGATAATATATTACTGGAGCATTATTTTGTTTATTGTTCTTTGTTAACCCATTTTTAAGCTTAATGAGTTGTATAATCAGTGAGCGCGGTAGCCTAGTGGTATGGGTAATGGACTGCTGAGATGACGTCTCGGGTTCGATCCCAAGTTTTACCATAGCATTCACCAATGACTTTTCGATGCTTTTCGAAGTTATGTGTCTATTTATCGCAGGTTTATAAGTGCTCGGTTACCTAATGACAATAGGCTCGCCCACCTAATACATTGCGACCTAAACATAAACTGGCGAAATGTGGGTTCTAGTAGTGAGTTTATGTTATGTTATGCTATATACAGTGACATCCGCTGTAGGAGTTCGATCCCCGCTAAGTGTAAATATTTGTATGCAAGGGCTAAATGAAGTATATTTTCTTTCTTTCTTCTTTCTTTCATTTGCATTGGTCTGCTCGTGGCTCGGTGGCAGATACCTAAGTACACGATCCAACTGATGGAAAGTGGTAACAGTGACCCATGGACGTTTGCAACACCTGAGGTATCAAAATTATGCTTCCGACCCTATAATAAGGTTACCGTAACCCTTGAACTTTAAAATATTGTAAATATGTATAAGTAATGGCTATAGGATTGGTATACACTGAATTATTAATGTCATGCTTATGTAAAGCTTTTACGCATATTTTATTCACATTATACCATATCAAAATATTAAATCCAAAATTAAAAAATCATATAATCTATATAGGCCATTAAACTGCAGTTACAAAACATCAAAATTAAAAATATATGAACGGTTACTTTAGCAAATTTAAAAGGAGGCCCCAGCCTGAGAAGCATGAAATTCATACCTAAAAAGTGAATATTACCATCACAGAAAAACAGAACAAAAAACTAGTAGAAATGCGACACGATAATTTCGCCAAACTTAAACACACAAATGTTAAAAAAACTGTACTGTACTAGTAAATAATTGTTTTGAGTGGTGGAATTTACTACTACTTTTAATGCCTATGTTACTCAAATCATACGTACAACAAAACAAAAAGACACTTAACCGTTTTTAACGTAGCGGTAACCATACTGCCACCACTTTTTTTCAACAGCTCAAAATAGCGATTACCTTGCTATAGACAAAAAAAAATAGTTATTTAAAATAGCGTTTGATACTTTGGATCGAACAAGCTTGAATATTTACAAAAGTGTTTAGACGTATTCTTACAAAAAGGTTCATATTGACGAATTTATCCTTTGTTGCGTAAATACGCATACCAATGACACGCGTGCACCGACTACATCACACTTCCTCTTGTTTTTAGTTTTCCATAGGCAAAACCAAGTTTGTCCAATGTACCTGTTTAGTTTCGCGCTTGTACGGTAAGCCATTGTTTGCGTTAATACAGCAACAAGTAGCAGTAGGTAGCAACAGCAGGCCAGTTGCATAAACCGATCAGGTGGTGCAGACAGGGCCGGCATACTGATGTCGTATTGTTTACACGCGCTGTTGTACGTGGCGAGTGTGGCTTGAATAGGCGCTTAGAACATAGGCCGGGAGCTGGAAGACTTGATAGAATGCTTGAAATTTTATAAGGACAGTAGAAATTAAAATTTAACTTTTTTTTTATACTACGTAGGAGGCAGACAAGCACACGGCCCACCTGATGGAACGCGGCCACCGTGGCCTATAAACGTGTGCAACACTAAGGGTGTCACACATGCGCTGCCCACCCTGAAGGGAAAGGGGGAGAGCTGGGAAGGGGTGGGGAGGCTAGGAAGGGAAGGGGAAGGAGGGGTATAGTGAGCTCTGGCTACCCTACTTACCGGCGGGAACACAACTCGATGGTTATTTTGACCGCGGTCTTCTTTAGGGCGGAGGTACTTCCCCAGTTGAACAGCTCATTTCGGACGGGAGATACCGTCGTGTCCTAACTTTATTGAGATGTTCTGTTAGGATGCACCAAACAGGAATCTGGGAATGCAAAACCCCTCATCCTTGATGCCCAAGCCAACTTCGTGGCAACCGCTAAATAACGAATGTGGACTCTAGTGGAAACTATTCATCAAGGCTTGCCGAATTATTAATCAAAAACAATAACCAAAATTATGGATGCAACTAGGAAACGTATAGATATTCCAGCAAAGATATGGCCTAGATAAGGCGCAAATACGATTAAAATTATAGCATATTAGACCTACTGCGAGGAGCAGGTCTAATATGCTATAATGCTCTTCTATACATTTTTAACATGGTCGGTGCCTCATCCGTTCCATGTCCGAACCGTACGATATCAAAAGAAAATCACATGATGAAATGGTCAAATCTTTGTATTTTACCTAGCTGTCAAACACTCAGCCCGATAAATTGATAGGTACAGTTTTATTCACAACTAAAACTTTCATTCACACTGCATTAGTAGCAACATCTTACTTTCTAATTTAATAGTCATTGTAATTATTGGTCATTGAAAAAGATTATTTTGTCACAGATTACCCCCAGTGCGTTACAAATCTAGTAGCTAATGTAAATATAGATGCAATCAATATCGACGTCGCCGTTATTAACTTTTTTTGGTTCAAATTGTGTGAAAACTTTGGAAAAGAATTGCAACGATTTGTGGATGAAAGTGACATTTTGGTAAACATTTTAATACATAATACAATTTCTCTACTTTTTAGGACATAACATAACATAAACTCACGCATATATCTCCGAAGGGGTAGGTAGAGGTGCTAGCACCCACATTTCGCCAGTTTATGTTTAGGTCCCAATGTAATAGGTGGCGATCCTATTGCCATTAATCGGACACTTATAAACCTGCGATATATACACACATAACTTTGAAAAGCATCGAAAATTTATTGGTGTGTGCCATGGTAAATGCTGGGATTGAACCCGAGACTTCGTCCCAGCAATTCATTACCCATACCACGAGGCTACCACAGTTTTAGGTAGGCTAACCTATATCGTGCAGTCACTAATATTTTGACAAATTAAAAAGTATTCGAAAATCTGCCGCAGCTCTTGCCCTATATCAATATTTATACACAATATGACGACCGTACATGCATCGAATATAAACTCGACAATAACCGAGTCAATCCGAAAACAGCCGAAGGTGTGCCTTAATACTAATTAATATCAAATACAGGCTCTAACATAAGGTCAGTCAAGTACAAAGAAAAACAATTGATTGACAATGATAAAACTTTAAGTATGATTACCAAACAATTGGCTGATTAATATGATTACGTAATCATTATCAGAGAGTTTCCACAAAGGACCGATGGCTGTATTTACGAATTTAGACCCGAATTATTATGAGGCCTTGTTCGAGGTTCGCATACTAAGTTTATATCCATAGTTATGGGTGCTTGGCGATTCAAAACAACACGTAGGTAAAGGCGATGTTTTGAATCGTTAATTGTACCTTCTAAAAACCTGTTTTAAATAACCTCAGTGGGTTATATAGATAAAAACACCTTACTTTGATATAGCAGTTTATAAAAACTGATAACTAATTTTTTTTTATTTACTTTTGAAGAAAGCATAATATAAATAATAATAACAGTGTATGTCAAAATTGCTAACAACAAGCCTCCATAGCTAAATAGAAGTAGTAGAAGTGAATGGTGAAAGGTAAAGAGAAGAATCATAGAAAGAAAAATAATAAGGCAGCTCTATGGTACGACCCCATGCCTTACACCTAACTAGTGTGCCCAATGACATGCAATAACTCGAACGTACCATATAGTCGAAGTGGGTGCCATCAGTTTATTTGTTACTGATTCACTCAAGAACGACTTTTAGAGCACGAAAAAAACCAAGTAAAGACTAATTGATAATAAACTCTGCTTATCCTCACAGAGATGGATTACCTACAATCTGATGGTAGATCCCTCTAACCTTTTATCTAAGAAATGGCTAATCCAAATTTATGACCTCATTTTCATATCTCAACTAATTACCTCTTCAAAGTAGGCAGAGTTTTAATCCCCCAGTACTTTTTAATGGTACAAATTCAATTATGAAGCCTGATTTAGTTCCATAAAAAGCAGCACTCGATGTTTCCCCGCCATAAAACATAAAGAGCTATGGGGTACGGAGTATAAACTTTGGAAAACTGAATGAAAATGCCATAAAAGATGCGGTAAAATACCGTAAGATTTACGAGCGCTCATTTAATATTGCATTTTGAGTAACGTTCTGGACCCCGGGGGAAATCTCGCGCTTTTTACACAACCGCGGGTTTAATTAGAACGTTATATTAACGAGCAGTGCATTCAACCAACTTGTACTGAATAATCATATACCTATGACTTTTATTTTCCCGTGCGCGAAGTCCCCGCCAATACCAATCTCAACGGAGCCTATTAGATGAGAGAGGTTATGTCGGTCTTTTTTTTTAATCGTGTGAAAAATCACCTCGGATACCCCCCACCGGAGTCAATTGGGTAGGTTATGTCGGACTCGAACCGACTAAAACGCACGCCGTCTTTGGGTCTTTGGTTGCCGGAGGTGAGGTAACCAACATATTATCCCTCGCACCCCGGCAGACCCAGGGCCTTCTCTTCGAGATGACCCCAGTCGAGTTTATGTCGGACTTGAAATCTAAAATCATGTTTATAATAAAAATTTCCTCCACAACGTTAAGCGTTTGAGTTGTTTCTGAGAATATTCTAGATTTATGGATGTAATAATGCACGGGTAATGTTTTGCTAATAAATATGGCAGCAACTGATACTGACGCTGCATAACGTAATAGAGTATAAAGTTATAACAACGGTAATTCTCGTAATATTAAGTACTCGTAAATCTGAGTGTTAGACAGGTAGTTAAACGGAGGTAGGACACGACGGTATCTCCCATCCAAAATGAGCTGTCCAACTGGGGAAGTACCTCCGCCCTACAGAAGACCGCGGTCATAATAACCATCGTGTTGTGTTCCCGCCGGTAAGTAGAGTAGCCAGAGTACACTATACCCCTCCTTCCCCTCCCCTTCCTAGCCTCCCCACCCCTTCCCAGCTCTCCCCCTTTCCCTTCAGAGTGGGCAGCGCGTGTGTGACACCCCTAGTGTTGCACACGTTCATAGGCCACGGTGGCCGCTTTCCATCAGGTGGGCCGTGTGCTTGTCTGCCACCTACGTAGAATAAAAAAAAAAAAATAGAGGCGCCAAGAACTTTGGTGCTCACCTGCTAGTTCATGCACCTACTGACCGACAGACAAGTTCTTTGGAAGGTTATCAAGTCAGACAACAGTGACTTTCACAATGTATTATCATTATCATAGACCAAAAATGAGGATCTATTTATTTATTTATGGCACGTCAATTTGACTTCACCTCGCCTGATGGTAAGCTGAAGGCAAAGTCTCAAAAAAGAGGGTCACCATTACAAAAACGATCCAACGAGTGGACGTCTTCCCAAATCGTTCCGTGATTGTTATAAATGTCTGCCAATAAAATGGACGTCTTCCAGCTTTGGATTTCCAAGCATATTGAAATCTATACATCCAATCCAATTGAACATACATCCAATTCTTCACCCTTCTTACAGTCTAAGATTGTTCAAGCAGGGCAGAAAAAGTATCTATCAATACTGTCAAGTTAGAGACCACCACTGTCCTCGTCATCTGAAATGGTGGTATCTTTTGAATCTTTTGGACTGCACCACAGCTTGTTATCATCTGCTGCCAGTAATTCATGAACCAAAAAAAGAAGCAAAATATGACCAAAATAATATATAAAATTCTCACAGAAACAAGAAACGTGATAAATAAAATAACTACTATTTATGGCAACTTATTTTGAAAATTAAAAAACTAACATCAGTTTAAAAATAAACATCGAACATTAAAATACAAAAACGTAATATTTAAACATTATATAAATTTTCGTTACATAAAAATATTATCTTTTAGATATTTTTCCTCAATTGAACTTAAATGTATTTAAGTCACGGAATTTTAAAAATGTAAATTGCTTCTATTATTTTATATTACAACTGTGTCCACAAAAAACTATGGTGTTTAGATTAAATATACTTAATATAACATTTTCTGTGCAATTGTTTTGGACTAAGTAAAGCTTCAAACCGAGATTAATATAAACATAAACTGCGTTATGGCGTTTTAAGCAATAAAATTCATTCGTTCGTGTTCAACACTACTAACGATTGAAAATTCATCCACCAACTTGCGCAAACTGACGGCAAAAATGCATTCATACACTCAATATAGTACCTGAATACCTTCATGATCACAGCTTCAATATTCATACGTAAATCATTCATAAATAAGTGTTAAACTACTTAAACCTATTCTCACATAATACAGAAGTTAAAATATTAATCAACAAGAACACAAGACACAAGCCACTGATGTGTGTCATTGTGTGTTGTATAAAACGATGTATTTTGCCGTTTTGGGCCATCAGTGGCAGATCCAGTGGTATACAACGAAATTATCATTCCATTCAGTGACATTGGCATAAAAAGATATTACCAGTATTTTTTGTTTTGCGCTATTAGTGGCATACCCATTTTATGCCACTGGATATGCCACTAATAGCACAAATAAGAAAAAATTGTACTGATATCCATAGTGACATATCCAGTGGCATAAACTGTATATGCCACTAATAGCATAAACGTACAAATTAACCACGAAATTTTATTTTTATTGCATGTTGAATTCAAATTATTCCGTATAACCATGTTGTATAACCACGTATGTCTATATTATACAATAATATGGTATCTTCATATTAAATATTAGCATACAAACGAGTTGTAGAAAAATGAAGGTCGCCTTGATTCTAACATTAGAAATAGATATTCCATTTATGGATTATGATTAACCTACCTTTTATTGTCTGTGGAAAACCCCACGTGTATCACTACACTAGGCTACGATTTGTTTATGTCAGAATCTAACTGGCCAGAATTATTCAGCGTTGTGCCATTATTATAGTCCTGGTAGAGTAGAATTAGGGCCACCCGACCTCTTCCCAAACAGTGTCGTACTAACGGATAGGGTTGTTTAACATCAGACAGATTTATACAGTCCAGACTCAGCGTCAAATATATGGTCGGAATACATCATTAGGCGCACTCCTTATAACGTGGAACCAAAAATAATTATTTGTTAATGTGGGTGTTTATTCACCTCTGCCTACCACGGATGAAAATATGCCTGAGTATATAACGTTATGTGTGCAGATCTTAACAGCCCGCAGTATACACAGTTGGGTAGCCAGAGTTCACTGGAGAGGTATTGTGTTATCAATGGGAATACCGAGAATCCTTTTTTGTCTTCTGTACTGACAGAACAGAGACTCTCTTAACCTTCTCTTCTCGTCCCCTTCCCCTTTCCACCTCTTCTCTATATACGGTCGGCAGCACGAATGTGACGTCTCTGATGTTGCAAACGTCCATAGGCCACGGTAACCACTTTCTATCAGATGGGCCGCGTGATTATAAGTCTAGGACCTGCCTACAAGTACGTTACTCTTTCACTTCTTCAATCATCATGGATGGGTTTGTAATTTTACAATTGCCGATTGCTAATAAGTACTTCTAACTTGAAAATATTTATTTAATATTGAAATATTTGAAATGATCTACTTAGCCTATCGCAGTCCATTACTGGACATAGTTGGAAGGGTTTAGCCTACTGTTTCCACGCTAGCCAGATGGGTTGATAAAGAGTTTTATTTTGAGTTTTCTTTCTCTCGTAGTTAACGACACCCTTCAGATGAGATGGCGGTAGTAATAATCTCTCTCTGCGTCTCCACACGTATTATAACCATATGAACCTGCTTTCACAAAAAGTGTCTCCAACCTATTTAAGTATCTACCTGTTCAGCTTAACAAGTATCTATCAAATTGGGTTCCAGTTGAAAACCATCGTCATGTTTATATCTGGCACTTGCTGACCTGGACACCTATTTGGTACATCTGTGAGGCTCACTGATTTATATAATTTTTCTTCTCTTTTTGAATATTATTTGTTATTATTATCTGTGTGACTATGTGTATAGTGTGACAAATAAATGTGTCTTTCTTTCATTCTTTCTTTCAAGGTATCAACGAAATGTCCGTTCTTCGAAGACATACAGAGCTCATTCATCTCTGGTTCATCTCAGAAGAATATTATAATATTACTGTAGGCGAGTATTTTAATGACTGCAATTATATATTATTTATGTAGTCAATTGTACCTAATTATTGTTGTCATTAAAACATACACATAAGATTATTATATTAAGTTAAGAATGAGCCATTTTAGAGATAATATTATATTACTATTTGATTTTTAAATAACATCTTTGTTAGTAATTGTGGATTAGTATAATTTAGTTTATTGTAGGGGCTTCGCCAAGACCCCTGGGACCAAGCCAACCTTGTCTAAACGCCGATACATTTACTGAATGACTTATAAGGCTCTGAAGTTGACTTTCCTTTCAGGGTAGGGTAGTTTTACGATAGCAGATTATATAAATGGGTCAAGAAAAATACTTTTCAATCAATTTTCAATAATCAAATAGTTTGTTGTGTATGCACCACAATTTAAAATAAAAAACGTATGACAGATGATGACGGAAAGTCGGAGGGCACCCCTTTAGCCAGATGAACTGATGATCGATGATCTAAAAAGGTGGCTGGGATAGTCTGGATGTGGAAGGCGGAGAATTGGGAGCAATGACGCACATTCCACGTCACACAACATCAGCCTTAATAATAAATTATAGGTTAATTAGCAAATGGACTACTGGTTCGAAACACGGCCCCGGTCTGTGAAAACTCAGCTGGTTTTTCTTTTTTTTACTTAGTCCATGTACAATAATTTACTTGTATGATTTTAGATTGACATGGTCATTTACACATTCACTATTAAATTCATCGGGATATTTACCATGTTTGTTTATTTCTTTGAATAACCGATATTTCGGCGGTGTTGTAAATATCCCTATGATTTTAATAGTGAATGAATAATTTACTTAAGTAGCAAGCTGAGTTAACAGCTTATTTCCATGCTTGTTCATACTTGTGCTAACTAGCAAATGGACCAGCACTGGTTCGAAACACGGTACTGGTCTGAAAACACTCAGTGGGCTTTTCTTTTTTTTTTACTTAGTCCACATACAATAACTTACTTAAGTAGCAAGTTGAGAGAACAACTCATTTCCAGGCTAGTTCATACGTCTTGTGCTAACGATGATACTTAGTAAAAAAGTCCTCTATAACTTGCTAATGGACACCTGTAAGACGAAACCAATTTTAAAAAAGCTAAAAATCACATTTCCGTTAGAAAAAAACCAGGCTTATCTGAAAAATAATCACATCCTGTGTATGTAAAATGATTAACACTTTGATTTTGATCGATTGTCAACGACTGTATAATCCATTGGGAACCGTTATTCCAATCCTTGCAACCCTTCGTTCAATAACAAAAATGAATACGTTATCCGCTTTATCACAAACATACCCTAAAGAGAAAATTGCTCACCATTTACTGAATGAAAACCCATACAACAGTATACGTTGGAAAAAATAAACCGATTACGGAACATTACCATATAAATAACATAATTTCTATCACATTACACCGAGTATTAATGCAAGAGATTCTCGCTTACCGTTTCTCGTATTCACCGAAATTATACAAATTACTAAATAGAATTTTACGAGCGAGCTTAATGACTATTATGAGATATCCTATGTGGGGTATACGGGGGTGTGGAATATTAACGTGAATACAGGGTGTGAAAGAAACACTCACTAAGCCAAAAGCCTCTGGTAGTACTCCTGGTATAGAACATATTGAAATAAAAAAAATTTGGCAAAGCAATTCTTTTTTTAAACCGTTTAACTTGCATTATTCACTCTCCAATCAATCCACGTAAAAACATGAACTCGCAAGATGGCGCCAATTGTATTTTTTTTTTGCAGTGATATTTTTATAAAATTTTCGTTTCATTTACCTACCTTTACTGATACTATGGAGAGTAAACAATGCTGAAAAGAAAAAAAAAAACAAATTCAAAACAAAAAATTCTGCCGTATTTTTTTTCATGGCAATATGTTATGAACCAGGGGCCTTCGGCTTCGGAAGTGTTCCCCTTACACTCTGTATATGGTACGGTAAAAATGTTATGACATGGTAATTACATTAATTGATAAAGGATGGCAATCTATGGCGCTCATAAATATGTATGTTGCAATAGATTAATGTTACCCATAACATTCACATATTATTATTTTTTGTTATCCTACGGCCTACTCGTTTAATTTATTTTACGTAGCCAAGGTTGATGGATTTATTACCTTTATGCTCAAATAGGAATTTGATGAAAACAATTCTTAGAAAATTTGGATTTATTTTCAAATACTTATCGATAGCACCGCGGTAGCGTAGTGGTGTGGGTAATGGACTGCTGAAACGAGGTCTCGGGTTCGATCCCAGGTTTTGCCATGACACACACCAATGACTTTTCGAAGTAATGTGTGTATTTGTGGGTGCTAGCACCCACATTTCGCCAGTTTATGTTTAGGTCCCAATGTAATAGGTGGCGAGCCTATTACCATTCACCGGGCACCTATAATAAACCTGCGATAAACATACACAACTTCAAAAAGCATCAAAAAGTCCTTAGTGTTTTCGATGGTAAAAACTGGGATCAAACCCGAAACCTCTTCTCAGCAGTTCATTACCCATACCACTAGACTACCGAGTTTCTCTTGTTTTATACTAAGTAGTGATATATTTATGCCAGTGCCCCAACCTACTTACGTATTTTTCTTGTGTTTATGTTTTCATTCGATAAAGACCAGTATAGTATGGCATACAATTTAATATGATAACCTTTACTCCATTTTTGTACGATGTTTTTACATAATTAGGTGACACACCACTCAACAAATGCCTAAGCAATTAGAATGATGGTTAGGTTATTAACATTATAAAATATACGACATTATAGCCTTTTTTTAACACTTATGTGGAAGACCCACGGGACTCCTGATGGAAAACGGTCACCGTGGCCTATGGACGTTTGCAACACCAGGGGCGTTACACTCGTGCAGCCTACCCAGTAGAAGCCTTCTAATGCCCTTCTTGAAGAACCCCATATTGTAGTCACTTGTACCACGGCATATAATTTTAATACTAAAGTATGATTACGTAGCTGACAACATACACATAAATATCGTCAGCTGCATGCGTCTGCACATAAACCTTCCTCTTTAACCATTCTTTCTATTAAAAAAACCGCATCAAAATCCGTTGCGTTGTTTTAAAGACTTAAGCATACCTACAAAGGGACATAAGGACATAGGGATATAGGGACAGAGAACGCGACTTTGTTTTATACTATGTATTGATGATAGAACTTACAAGAGACGCCGAGAACAGGAAATCTACGCAATCACCTGACAAATATGGGCCGGCGCCTATATTAACATTTTCAAGGCCGCATTATACAAAAACTACTTTAAAAAACCAACCTAATCGCTGGTAATGTGGAACGTGACTCCAACTCGGGAAGTCTCGTGAAGTTCTCAACACCTATGAAAAAAATATTTAGTTGTTAAGTTAACCTTGTGAAAAAAACCTCATCAGTATTCATGGCAAACGATTGTATGAGTACCATACACAATGCTGAATGTCGAATCGACTACACAGTCTGCAACAAAATATACGCAATAAGCGGGTCCCAAAAGTTCTTGGACACCTTAAAATCTTTTCACTTTTTAATCACGAAATTAATTACATGCTTAGCCGCATAAGCACTATCAATTAACGTCTTGGTCTTAAGAGTATCAGACGTACATCCATTTGTTAAACTAACCTATAACATTTTTTCCATTTTTACTTTTAGTAAGTGGCATTTAATTATCTATACAGAATAAACAATTTTTCGTGCCTCGGAGAGCACGTTAAGCCGTCGGTCCCGGTTGCCATACAAACATTTATGGCACTTGTTATTGGTAGTTGGAGCCCTCAAAAGTCCAACCAGTCTAACTTGTAACTTCGAAATCGCCATTGGTCATTGGACCATTGGTTGTGGAGGACAGATGGCAGTCGATTCACGGAAAAGATCGGAGTTCAGCCGCATTACAGTTAGACTGGAAAGCCGACCCCAACTGAGTTGGGAAAAGGTTCAGAGAATGATGACAAAATACTTAAACAATTTTTAAATTCAAATTTGAAAAATTTTTTGCTTATAGTGCATAGATCAAAACTCGTTTATAGGCGAAAATACGCTATATTATCACATACTTCATATACAGCGACTAAATAAACGATGTAGGTACATCCTTATTATATAAAAAGCCGTCACGTTTACGCCCACCTTCGGGCTTTAGAGCACCATCACAATTTCAAGAGAAAACCCCTCACGTTTCAGCTATTTGCGAATTTGCCTAAATTCCGGGATATGGCGGAATAAGCAGCGTAGGTGGGTATATTTACCTACTGTGCTTAGCACAACTTGGCCTTTCTGCCAACTTCAAATATCAGTAGGAACACAGAACAGAAAATTAATAGAAATGCGACACGATAGTTTCAATAGTGGAACCGATGTCGCCAAACTAACACATATAACTGTAACACATACAATAGTACCGTGCATTACTAATAAATAATTGCTTTGATTGGTTTACCTATTTATATACTACCTTTAATGTCATATTAGCTCAATCATAATTATGAACTACAAAACGAAAACACTACCCTTTTTTAAGGTAGTGGTAACTATATTGCCACCCCAATCTAGTATGCTCATCTGCCACCTAAATGGTACAAAAACAAGTCAATCTGTGTTGAAATATATAAAAATCTAATCACCTTACAAATCCATGAAAAAACACGAACCCGCAAGATGGCGCCATTTATTTTTGTGTGCAGTGACGTTTTTTTTATGAAATTTTCGTTTCATTTACCTTTACTGATACTATAATCAATCTGCTATGATTTAAAATTATTAGATCACAGCTGTATTATTAGATATAAGTTAATTATTTCATAGAAAGTCTAAGGAAATAAGTAGTTACTAAATAAATGGTTTTAGGTTGGCAACACTTCCTACTGAAAGCACTAATTAACTTGTTACGCATTTACCGATGTAGAGTAGTTAATAACTTGTTGGTTTGATTACTACTGATTATGTTATTAACCATTTGTTGCAGGATTTTCTTCTACTTGCGGTTATGTTCGATAATATTGACATAACATCACAGATTACCATTACACTGGCAATATTACCTACATCCACGGTTGTGTCATAGTACCTATAACCACTAGTATTCATATTAGGTGTGTCTCCGCCCGGGGTGCGATGCATATGTTGGCTACTATCTCACCTTCGGCTACTAAAGACCCAAAAATGCTTCCTAATTCAGCATACGGAGGTAGGATATGACGGTATCTCCCGTCCTAATTGAGCAGTCCGGCTGGGGAAGTACCTCCGCCCTACAGAATAACCTTGTGTTCTGTTTCCAGCGATAAGTAGTGAGCTCTGGCTACCCGCCAGAGCTCACTGGAGAGGTTTTGTGTTGTCAGTGGGAAAACCGAGAAAACCTTCATTGTCTTCTACACTGACAGCACAGAGACTCTCTTAGCCTTCTCCCCTCCCCCTTTTTCCTTCCCCTCTCTTCTCCACTACCTGGACGCCTACTGTTTTATTTCCCGTTTTCCTACTCTCGGGGTAATATACGTATTTTTCCGTATATCGCCTCTCACGACCCCCTTCGCATAAGATATCCCATGGCTAATGCAAAAATAAAGACTTCATTTTGTCTACCCGATTTGAGCTGTAATAACTGAATGCTTCAGAATTAGATAGGTACTCGCTTCCTACGTGATGGAAAGACAAGGCCTAAGTAGGTAATTTGTAAACAGTACTTAAGTTCATAATCCTGGCTATTTTTCAAGCTCTGGGAACTAGCTATTTAATCATTCTTATGCAGCTTTCGTGAGTAGGTACGCAATTTAGAATATTTAAGTACATAACTTAGTATAAGGTTCAGGTTAAAATAATAAATTCGGATCCACATTTGTGGCACGAAAAACTAACTATGATTAGTATAATAATAGAATAAAAATAAGTACGTAAACCAAAAACCGTGCGGTCCAAAAAAAGTTACGCCGAAAGATTGCACAGCGCGGGCTTGGTCAATAAGAAGGAGTAACGACGCGTTCAGCAAATAAATGTTTCTAATGGGGAAAGAAATTACTTTTTTATCTCAGCAAATGTCGCAAAATAGATAGGCTTGCCAAGGATTTGCAAATGAAAATAGGCTATTTTCCGGAATTTTTTTAATGAGTTAACGAGGCTCGTTAACTCATTAAAAAATTGCATAATACAAACTATATATTTCATCTATATATTAATTGTCACACTCGACTCGAATATAAGAGATGTTTTTGCTGTGATGAGATGCAAAAATTAAAAAAAAACTTACAGTAAGGGATACTGTTTGATCCATTCTGACGACACAACACTGCTACGCGACTCGCCGATACACACAATGAAAGTCACAAAGAAAGATTAAAATAATGTTATTGGGGATGGTAGTAGTCCCCTGGCAGGAATAATCCCTAAATAGTTGAAAACATAATTGTCTATTCGAAACGCATCGCGCGCCAAATGTAGTCGAAGTCGGATGAAAGCTGTGTTTAGAGAGATGTTGCGCATTTATTACAAATTATGATTCGAAAGTTTTACTGAGCGTGTTAGGGCGTGGGGCAAGATTGGAGTGATAGCGTTTATGGAGGTAAGTGTGCTGTAAGGATTGCAGACGGTATGGTAGTGATGTGCATTCCATAAAGACAAAGATACACTGCATATCCTACCCAAGTCAGATAAGCACTTTGAAATGTCTACCTCTTACTCACTGCGGTACAATAATATTAATGCAGAGTGATGAGGAAACGATCTCGAAGCCGTAGGCATCTGATAGTACTCGGGTACACTACATATTGCCATAAAATATACGATTTGGTAATTTTTTATACCGTTTAAAACCTTCACTACTATAAAAAACACACGATGGAGGGTGAATGATGCTATTTAAACGAAAAATAAAATAAAAAACTTTGAATAAATTAAAAAATAAATATCAAATCGTAATTTTTTTGTGTCAATATGTGTATTGTGTATCTGGTTTGAATTTGCAAATCTCTTGAAGGTCAGCTTTGGTCTCTCGAACATACATTACTGTTTAATGACTACAACATCTGTTTACTCACCATCTTTTTAGTGATTTAACAATGTCGTTTCAGTTAACATGTTAATCCCTAACGAATCTACAGTAATAATTCGGATTATGATTATTAAAACAGTTTTTTTACAATAACTACCTCATTGTAACAAAAAATAAACTAGTTAATATTCACATCTTATTATAATAACACATGGACAATGGCAAAAAAAATCGCTGCCGGCTCACAGTGGTCTGAAAATCGAGCTCCCCTTTCATAGAAAGTCAATGTGGAATATTCATAAAACCAAAATATGGGACGTGTCAGGTATACATTACTTTAATGCATATTGTAGTATGAATGATTTTAGTTACTCCGCGCCAGAGAAAAAAAATATTTAGTTTTTTTTTGTATGGGAGAAATTACATAAAGTACATTTTCTCGCGACCGAATGAAACTGAAGGGCTGGTACTCATACGAGCTGTTACCGTTCTTAAGGCGATTAGGTTGACATACCACTCGTATACCTTTAGGTGCCGCTTCACACGTAGGAATTTTTTGAAATTTCGAATTTAAGGTATTGAATTTTTTAAGTATGTGATGCATTTAAATTAATTTGGTGAGGAATTTGAAATAATATATTTATATTATGTCGCAAATATGCGCCTAATGTTATAATAATTGTTATAATAAATTAAATTACTTTAACTCAGAAAAAAAGTTAACTTTAGAAATTCGTTTTTTTTTACGAATACTAATTAGAGCACTGCAACTAATACTTGCCTTAAATTTACAAATAACTTTTTACAATAATAACCTCATTAGCTAAGTGGGTGTTTATGATTTTTATTTAATAGTTCAGATTTATTACGTGTTAATTTGTTCCCACCCTTAATGAGGGTAGTCATACATAAATATAATATTTGGCATGAATTTTGTCAGTAAAGTTTAGCACTGGTGCGCGTAAACTTTATTTTTTCTGTTATTTCCAATTTTCTATAGCGATGGAAGGTTTTGGTACCAATCTTGATGTTTTCATGTTTGTGGCTAACAACACTTCTTTCTCAAATCCCAATGTGTTGTTTGAAGTGTTTGTGAATAGTGTTCATTTGTCAGAAAATGAAAAGAGATACTTGAAACAATTCTGCCAAACTTATGTGTGTGCATTGAGAAGGAAATGGATCTCATGTAATCGCACGCGACATACTTTCATTAAAAAGTACGAAGCATGGCTCCAAGAAGACATCAAATGGCCTGAAGTCATCAAGGAAAAGATGAGTTCCTCAGTAACAATAGATCAGTCACCATGTTCCAGTTCCGAATTTCCCGTAAACGAAGGTGCACCAACATCCGCACAACCACAAACTTGTAGTGTTGGAACCTCAACATCTCTTGGAAACCAAGGTCTTTGGTTACTGAGGAACTCATCTTTTCCTTGATGACTTCAGGCCATTTGATGTCTTCTTGGAGCCATGCTTCGTACTTTTTAATGAAAGTATGTCGCGTGCGATTACATGAGATCCATTTCCTTCTCAATGCACACACATAAGTTTGGCAGAATTGTTTCAAGTATCTCTTTTCATTTTCTGACAAATGAACACTATTCACAAACACTTCAAACAACACATTGGGATTTGAGAAAGAAGTGTTGTTAGCCACAAACATGAAAACATCAAGATTGGTACCAAAACCTTCCATCGCTATAGAAAATTGGAAATAACAGAAAAAATAAAGTTTACGCGCACCAGTGCTAAACTTTACTGTCAAAATTCATGCCAAATATTATATTTATGTATGACTACCCTCATTAAGGGTGGGAACAAATTAACACGTAATAAATCTGAACTATTAAATAAAAATCATAAACACCCACTTAGCTAATGAGGTTATTATTGTAAAAAGTTATTTGTAAATTTAAGGCAAGTATTAGTTGCAGTGCTCTAATTAGTATTCGTAAAAAAAACGAATTTCTAAAGTTAACTTTTTTTCTGAGTTAAAGTAATTTAATTTATTATAACAATTATTATAACATTAGGCGCATATTTGCGACATAATATAAATATATTATTTCAAATTCCTCACCAAATTAATTTAAATGCATCACATACTTGAAAAATTCAATACCGTATATTCGAAATTTCAAAAAATTCCTACGTGTGAAGCGGCACCTAAAGGTATACGAGTGGTATGTCAACCTAATCGCCTTAAGAACGGTAACAGCTCGTATGAGTACCAGCCCTTCAGTTTCACTCAGTCGCGAGAAAATGTACTTTATGTAATTTCTCCCATACAAAAAAAAACTAAATATTTTTTTTCTCTGGCGCGGAGTAACTAAAATCATTCATACTACAATATGCATTAAAGTAATGTATACCTGACACGTCCCATATTTTAGTTTTATGAATATTCCACATTGACTTTCTATGAAAGGGGAGCTCGATTTTCAGACCACTGTGCGGCTGTCGCTCACACCGTAGTGTAATGCAAACTCGTCGCGGCCCATTTGGCGCCGCATGATACGCGAACACGCACGACTTAACGCGTAAATGGCGCCTCCCTATCTACCTCTTCCTCTCTCCTTCTCGAGCACTCATCTCTGATGCTCGTAGAGTTAAACTTTTAATCTGTCCTCTTATCCACCGTGTTTAAGTTTTCAACTAATTATAAGATGTTTGTATTCTGATGTGTGGTTTGAAACGTACGAAGAGTGAAGTTAGTGAGATACTTTGGGGAAGTTCTGGGGAAGTTCTGGTGGAACTGTGGGGTAATTTTGATTGTAACTTGGTTTGCTATGTATACTTACTTGTTTCGAATATTTTGGAAGAGACACTGAGTTCTTAATTTCGAAGACTAACTTTTTGGTGAAAAGCAGGCAAAGACCTACGTATCGGACTTGTGTAGATTATTTTATGCATTTAAACCGGTATTCAGTAGGTCTGTGTTTGTAGGTGAGAGACTTTACAGTAGTGTATAATAAAAAAAAAATAAAAAAATAAAAAAAATAGAAAAAAAAGACGCGGTAGCCTAGTGGTATGGGTAATGGACTGCTGAGACGAGGTCTCGAGTTCGATCCCAGGTTTACCATGGCACACACCAATGACTTTCGATGCTTTTCGAAGTTATGTGTGTATTTATCGCAGGTTTATAAGTGCCTCGGAGAGCACGTTAAGCCGTCGGTCCCGGTTGCCATACAAACATCTATGGCAGTCGTTACGGGTAGTTGGAGCCCTCAAAAAGTCCAACCAGCCTAACTTGGAACTTCGATATCGCCATTGGTCATTAGACCAGGTGGAGGTTTGGAGGTCAGATGGCAGTCGCTTCACGGAAAATATCGAAGTTCAGCCGCATCACAGTTAGACTGGAAAGCCGACCCCAACTGAGTTGGGAAAAGGTTCAGGGAATGATGAGACTTTACAGTAGTGTATAGTTGGTATATCCCACTGCTCAATAATGTAAGGCAAGTTATCTCAAAGATTAGGTATACGCAATAAGAGACTATAGGCCTTTACCTCACTCAAAGAATTGGCATCGCCATTCAGCCTGGTAATGCCGTCAGCCTTCTGGGCACGGTTCCGATAGAAATTGATGGGGATTTCGATGCATAAGTTGCCCACTTTTATATTTTTATTTCTGTATATATATTATACCTAATTAGTATAGGTTTATATATATTGTATTTACTTGTATATTCTGTTTATAGCATAAAATTCTTGATAGTAAAATACTCATAAGAGACTGTACGATCGTGTTCTGAGTAGATAAGAAAATTATTAAATTATTAATAAAAATAAACGAAGAAAGTAGTGGTAAAATTCGGAATAGTATCTTCCTCAATTTACCTTCATACAATCATTTCATATAAGCCCGTTAGTTCTTAACAAACTTCGACACGTGTTTCGCCTCCACACGAAGCATCTTCAGGAACGCTAAATAGTAATTTTCTCCGCCCTTGCATAATATTCCAAATACGAAATTATATATTCTCATTTATTCTATTCTCTAATTAGTAATGACAAGTAGTTACTGTCTTTGGGATTGTTAAGAAGTAGTCACTTCTTAACAATCCCAAAGACAGTAACTACTGACGGTACCTACCAGTACCTACCAGTATGACGGTACCTACCAGTCGGTAGGTACCGTCATATATAAACATATGGGCATTTTCGCCATGTTCAATATCATAAGCCTACAAAATATACAAACATAATATGTAATAATGATAAATATTGCATATTCAATTCAATATTATCATGAATAAATATGTAATAATTAAAAATATTGCATATCGCCATGAGGTCAATGCTAGGATCAGATCGGTATCAAGTACATAGGAGGCGTTATCGACATACTTATATTTAAATAACCCTATTTTAAGTCGACTATATACGAGTCATTACACGACAAGTCACATAACTCAAAACTCCGATAACCTTTACGACCCAAAACAGAGAAATAAAACTGTATAAAGATAACCTGTCAAAAATAGCATTTACTTAATATAAACAGTACTATCTGTATACACTATCGCGACCGGCTGTTCTCTTATAAGGCATACACGTGAATTTATCTCGTGACCAAGGATACCTAATTCTAGAGATATGCAGCGAAGAGCATTATTATTATGAGCTTAAGCATAGACAACAGCCCGTCGGTTGCTTCTGTAAGTCCAACTATCACGTATGAAAAGGCACCATAGGTGCGCTATACAATCGATATTATATCTAAAATATGTCCGCAGTCTATAGCTTTACGTACACTCTAACAATCTATTCAAACTAACCTACCTAATTAATGTAACCTTTGATCAATGGTCAACTCATTACACCATACATTTTCAACTCTATAACATTAGCCGTGTGCTCGTGACGGTGTAACAGACGCCCGTATTTATAATATTTTATTTGGATGATATTAACATTGACTAATTTCTGCGATATTATGATAGTTGAATCACATGTTGTGAGTTCACGTGTGGAAGGTGGAAATACTAGTTTTTAATAAACTCTAATGTATGTAAATAAATTCATGACTGTTTGTATGGTAAAAACATTTTCGAATTATCTTTGGTCCTGTAATGTTATCAAAATTCAGAAATTCTAAATTCAAAAATCATTTATTTTGTATAGACCACTAAACGGCACTTACACAACGTCAATGTCAACAATCTATATATGTATATAAAAATGAATTGCTGTTCGTTAGTCTCGCTGAAACTCGAGAACGGCTGGACCGATTTGGCTAATTTTAGTCTTGAATTATTTGTGGAAGTCCAGACAAGGTTTAAAAGGTGAACAAATATGATAATGCTCGGAATGGAGCAGCGGGAACGGGATCAGAACATCGCGGACATCAGCTAGTATTTCATAAATTAGTGAGCAAATGGACCACCGCACCGGTTCGAACACTGTCCTGGTCTGAGAAGTCCGACAAGAAACTCAGAAGGCTTTTCTTTTCTATTGTCTATTTACGAACATTAACTTAGTCTAGATACAGAAATTGAGTAGCAAATTGAGTGAACAGCTCATATCCAGATTTATCCATCCTACCTACTACCTACTAATATTATAAAAATGTTCCTATTTCCTGAGTTTCCTGAGACGTTGCCTTCATCTTACCACCCACAAATATATCCACAGATTGATTTATAGTCTGGTATATAGCCTACTTTTTGTCTTACGATAGACAGAAAATATAAATTTGCGACAACACAATGAGAATTTCACACCATCAAAGTCAGCGGGCCATAGCTAGTTTAGCAAGGCAAAAACTCCCATATATCATGCCTAGTTGCTTTCATATTACAAGGAACCAAAAAATATAACTGCCGAAACGTGGAGGTCCATCTTGCCGCAAACATGTGAATATTGTATGTTAAGCCTGCACCCCGGCATATAAAAAATATTTAGATACCAAATGATGTATGGAGAAAATTAAGGAAACGAGTCATAGGCTGGGTTGCACCATCTCACTTTAACATTACTGTAGTGTTACTGTTAATGTTAAAGTTGACGTAAACGCTTACTTTAACAGGTAGTTGGTGCAACTAAGGCTTAGTTTCAGGATTTCTTTCTTTCTTTCTTTCTTTCACGTTGCTGTAAATAAAATAGTGGTTTCAAGTTAACATTACATCAGTATCTATAGCATAACTTTTACCTATTAAGTGGGGCTGAATACAAGGGTTGATGAAAGTAAACTGGGTGTTAATTCGCTTCTGCCTAACCCGGAGAGAATTAGGCATCACTATAATATGTATGTAAGTAACCTTTCTCAGGCATGAATCATACAGAAAAGGCAGAAAGCATAATAGGCATAATATTTTTTTGAAAATGATTGCAATGAGATTTATGTTTTTTTTTGCACTATATGTTTCTTTTCGTTTATTCAATTTTATCATTCCTATCCATTGAACGAAGAAAGTCAACCTTTCTATGCATATTTTACTACGGGTCATGTAACCTAAAATAAAAGAACTTTATTTATTTTTATAAGCAAAACAAAATCGTGCGAATCGACTTGATTTTACTCAGCGCTCGCCTTTTGTAATTCACATCATACATAAATTATATTACAACAAAAGACAAATAATTTTATTTAGTTTGCAATTTTTATGACATCACAATTAAAATTCCAAAACTCTCTGAAGACAGTCTAAATATAAATTAAGATATATTATTCTCTGTTCTCCAAAAGCAACCCTTAGTTTAAATTCCACAAGTCTATTTCTGGCCGGGGTTGGAACTAGTGGCAAGTAATAAAGACTTCTACATAATGATCCGACACTTTAGTTTTACTGCATTAACGACTGTTGCAGTCACTAAAAATCAATGTTTATTATGAACAAATGTTCTATTGATGGTACCATAGCACTATTTAGTGTCGACGAGCGCCGACTAACAATTCTAAAATGACGAACATAGGAAGCAAAATGATTTATGCTAGACAAGAAACTTTACGAGGGCATATAATTTAAATGTTTTTATTTTTATTTGATAGTTTATACTATACATATTGTAATATGGAAGTTTTGTTGATTTGTTTGTTTTATAAAAGTACTAGCTGACCCGCGCGACTTCGTCTGCGTCACCCCGTTTTTGCAACATTTTTCATTCCTGCTCCGCACCTGTTAGTCGTAGCATGATGTTATATACATATAAACCTTCCTCTTTAATCATTCTATTTATTGAAACAAACTGCATCAAAATCCGTTGCGTAGTTCTAAAGATTTAAGCATACAAAGGGACAAGAAAAATAGGGACAGAAAACGCGACTTTATACTATGTAGTGATTTGTGGGATTATTTTTTTTATAAACTCACGCCTTTATCCCCGAAGGGTTAGACAGAGATGCTAGCACCCACATTTCGCCAGTTTATGTTTAGGTCTCAATGTAATAGGTGGCGAGCCTATTGCCATTAACCGGACACTTATAAACCTGCGATTAATACACACATAATTTCGAAAAGCCTCGAAAAGTCATTGGTGTGTGCCGTGGTACAACATGGGATAGAACCCGAGACCTCATCTCAGCAGTCCATTACCCATACCACTAGGCAGTGAGAAAGAAATATTGCCACACATCTTGGTAAGACTATTCATGGAAATTCTTGTCACTTGAATGCTATAGCCAGTAAGTATCTTATCAAACAGCTACCTATATAGATTACTAGCTGTTACCCGCGACTCCGCTCGCGTGGACGATATCGCGTTGTAAGTCTCCACTCGATTCTCTACCTGCCTTCTATACTACTTCTTGCTGTCATGAAAACGGAAATATTTAGCGATTATATAGAAATCTACCGGATCTAACACTATATGCCGCCGATACTATCCGCCACCGACTTTGACACCCTTACCCAACTGCATAAATATACAGCGACGTATTGCCAGGCTCTTAAAGCGATAAAGCTGCCATTTTTTGTACTGCTTCCATAGTCTTCTAGATTTAATTATGCCTTTTTACTTGATGTAAAGTTTATAATCACTATCACTATCACTACATAGTATAAAATAAAGTCGCGTTCTCTGTCCCTATTTTTCTTGTCCCTTTGTATGCTTAAATCTTCAAAACTATGCAACGGATTTTAATGCGGTTTGCTTTATTAGATAGAATGGTTAAAGAGGAAGGTTTATATGTATATAACATCATGCTACGACCAACTGGTGCGGAGCAAGAATGAAAAATGTTGCAAAAACGGGGTGACGCAGACGAAGTTGCGCGGGTCAGCTAGTAAGAAATAAAGTACTACTTTCTTTACTCAATTATATTATATAACTTAACCAAACACCATAGTAATCTCTAAGTAAATCTCTCAAAGAACTACTACTAAAGCAAACTTGGATAATGCAAGATTTTTGCTTACTCAACCGGCCCTCGGTGGCCATCTTTAATACGTGCCAGGGACTGAAGGGTCTCTGAAGGACCGTACCCTTCGCCTGTGACCTCAGGCGTTCCCGGAAAACGCCCTACGAAACTAGATTAACTCGGTTTATGCTGCTCTATAGATATATTGATCCAGTGTTTGAATACTTAACAGATAGTATACAGCTCAGTAAATATATTTACGCTTGTTTATCTTTAATGAAGTCGGTAGGCAGAAGTATAATTACAAGTCATTGGTAGATTAGTGGTTGAGGAGGAGGCCGTATTAAAAAATTAAAAATTCGAAAATTATTCATTCTGTATAGACCATTAAACGGCACTTACAAAACGTTTTATAAATTGGTGAGCAAATGGACCACCACCGGTTCGAAACGCAACTCGGCCTGAGAAGACTGGCAAGAAACTTAGCGGTTTTTTTTTTAAATCGGCAGAATTCTACCAAACGTGAACCCACTCCTGATACAAGAAGTAATGTAGCTTAGTTGAAGAAATTACCGGGAACTATTGTTCTATTGTATTGGGACTCTTTCCCGCCCCTAGCCTCCCTTTTTGGGCCATTTGTGCGTGCAAGGGTAACTATTTTTTCTCGAAATAAAAAAAAAATCATCGTCTGTATCACGTCATCATCATCATCATCATCATCTATCATCTCATCACTCATCGATTATTGATATATGATTTTTTCCGAAAGCAACAACCATCTTCCCTCCTAACACCAAGAGACACGAACCTCGTCCGTTATTTTAGCTACCGTAGCAATAAATATTCATCTCAATATACCTACCTCTCAAGAATTCAATCTATTTTCAAGGCATCGGAATATGGTACCGAATTCAGAATGTTCGAATCCCGGGCGGAACAAAAATGTGTGCGGTCTACAAATAGTTGGGGTGAGTTTGGGGACGGATGCCTACGTGAGGAAGCGAGCTCGTATACTTTGCATACGTGGACATACATGATTGAAAACGTCTTCGGGACACAGAAGTTGATCTCACTGTATCGGGAGCCCTTTATTTTGCACTTTTCGCAGAAAGAAATTTCATAGAATTTCGTTTCACAGAAAATGTTTTATACCTATATTATTATTTCGAATATTTTTGTTACAAAAAACAATTTACTACAGTGAAACATATTTCACAGAAACACAATTGAATGAATTTTTAATCACTTTTTTTTGTTTAACAAACTTAGCAAACTGTAGAATTATTTTTGAACAATATCAAAGCACTTTTATGATTTTCCAAATCACATTTAATTGAATTTGGTATAGGTACAATTAGTTGTATATACCAAAGTAAAGAAGAGAAAGAAAAAAAGGTACGTTTTATACAATATACATCGTAAACATATACCAGGGCTGAGGATAAGTACACACATACAATATTAACCCATAAATAATGCGGGGAAAACACGACAGATCCTTGCTATGTGCAAGAAGTTAGGTAGTAACTGGGTGATTGTGTACGGTTTTTTAATATGCTCCCTAATGAAATTGGGGATTTGCCTATCGATTAATTTAAAAGTTTAACTAAAAAAAAGTTATGCTAAAAAGCTTATTATGAAATCCAGAATTATTTGAATGATAAATAAGCCTGAAAATGAGCTGTTCACTCAACTTTGACATAGCTTTGTTTTAGCTAGTAAATGCTGACCCGCGCAACTTCGTCTGCGGCACCCCGTTTTCGCAACATTTTTCATTCCTGCTCCGCACCTGTTGGTCGTAGCATGATGTTATATACATATAAACCTTCCTCTTCAATTTCTCTATCTACTAAAATCAAAATCCGTTGTGTAGTTCTAAAGATTTAAGCATACAAAGGGACATAAGGACAGAGAACGCAACTTTATTTTATACTATGTAGTGATGAAGAAAATTTACAGCCGAATCCAAGAGTAGGCCTTGTGCTACAGCTCTGTCGACCACACACATCACAAAAATAACTAGCACGGGTGTCCTATACCAATTTTATGAGTAATAAAAGTTGTAGCGACAAACTACAAAGACGATAGCTCGGATATTTTCGGATTAAAGAGTTCGTGGCGATTTATGAAGGGAAAATAAGTCATAATATTAAATGAAGATTATATTAAAATACAGATTTTAATGTCACATTCAAAACTTCGAAGGGTTAGTGACATAACACAGTTCTAAAATGTTTTTAAACTTTACTATAAATATTTATTTTTATTTAATCACTACATAGTATAAAACAAAGTCGCATTTTCGTCCCTATTTTTCATGTCCCTTTGTATGCTTAAATCTTTTAAACTACGCAACGGATTTTGATGTGTGTTTTTTTAATAGATAGAATGGTTAAAGAGAAAAGTTTATATCTATATAACATCATGCTACAACTAACAGGTGCGGAGCAGGAATGAAAAATGTTGCAAAAACGGGATGACGCAGACGAAGTTGCGCGGGTCAGCTAGTATCAAATATGCATCGTGCTCATGCAAACGCTCTGGTATTTTCAAATCAAATCAAATCAAAATTCTTTATTGTTTGTCACAGGTATTACTTACTTAGTAGATGTTGTTGTCATTTACATAGGTTAGGTAGGTATCTCTCGACGGGGGTCATCACGAAGAGAAGGCCGGGGTCCGAGGAATAATATTGGCTACTACCTCACCTCCGGCAACTGAAGACCCAAAGACGGCGTGCATTTTAGTCAGTTCGAGCCCGACATAACCTACCCAACCGGCTCCGGTGGTGGGGTATCCGTGGGGATATTTCGCACGATAAAAAAAGGTAGGTATCACTGTAACATATCTGGTATGAGTTATGACGTACAATAAGATTATTACAATCACATACTTAAAATTAAATCGAAAGTATTTTTTTTTTGAATAATCATTATTAAATTTGAGTTTTGATATCCTTACAAAGATGGAAAGTGGCTGTAGCTTATAGACGTTTGCCACACCAAAGGCGTCAAGAATGATTTTAGATTGACATGGTCATTTATATATAAAATCAGTAAACATGGTAAATATCCTATTAACTATAATAACTGTAAAACATATAAAAAATTCAAAAGAAATATTCAAATACAGTTTTACATCTCGAAGTATGACGAAAGAAATTGACCTCTTTTCATAAATTTCCTATGCAATCTCATTAGCCGTAACGTGTCCGAACCGTACGTCCGTTGTAGCCTAAGGCTATCAGACAGACAACCTTACCTTCCAAACTCGCCTTTTAATACCAACCTTTACGTTATCTAGGACGAATTATTATACAATACATAATGCATTCGCGTAAATCAAACTTCCACGTCGGGCGCGTCGGTGAGCCAGCGTCAACCATTAGTTTGTGTCAAATTATTTACTGCATTATTATTTATTACGATGTCTGTACCGCGTGGGTTAGCGTAAACCTGCTGTATTAATGAATTGGTAATAAGACTAACATTTATTAAGTGACTAGCTTTGCGCCGCTGTTTCGTCTCTATATTAATTTCTTAGCCGCGGTAGCCTAGTGGTATGGGTAATGAACTGCTGAGACGAAGCCTCGGGATCGATCCCAGGTTTTACCATGGCACACACCAATGACTTTTCGATGCTTTTCGAAGTTAAGTGTGTATTTATCACAGGCTTATGAGTGCCCGGTTAATGGCAATAGGCTTGCCACCTATTACATTGGGACCTAAACATAAACTGGCGAAATGTGGGTGCTAGTACCTCTGCCTACCCCTTCGGGGATAAAGGCATGAGTTTATGTTATGTTATTTCTTTTCTATGACAGGGAAAATGGGTAGGACACTGGTGTGGGACGTTACATGTGTCGACACCATTGTCTTTACCAAGATACCTGGCACGGCTGACTGTTGCGGTACCCCTGCAGCTTCTGCAAAGGCTCTTAAACGGCGCAAATAGCCCAAATCCAATGGAGATAAAGAATCTGTGCCGTTTGGAGCCAAAACCTTAGAGTCATGGGGTCCGAACGCCCTTAAACTCTTCACAGAGATTGTGAAGGGCATGGTCGATGCTTCTCGTGATAAAGGACGACAAATTAGCATCATCATACAACGTGGTAATGCATATGCGTGGTTATATTTTGTTTTGAAAATATAGATAATATCTATTTTATTTCAAAATTATGAATATTTTACTGATATCAAGATGTACATTTGTCGATTTCATGATGAAAATTCATTCATCGTTTTTTTTTTTCATTTTTATTTTCCTTTTGCACTTCTCCTCAATATAAGCTATCAAAAGGCTAAATCTCACCCTCCTACGTGCGCGCACTTTGCGTAAACAGGAGTGTAAAGTTTTTGCTAATGGTAATAAAGTCAATTAAAGTTTCAATGTCTGTGTCAATATCACTCACGAATCCATCATGCCCTGGTGATATAGAATTTTAAAAGAAAATTCACAAGAATCAGCGCAGTATTCTCTAAAAAATCATATGTTAATAAACAGACAGACCAATTTCATATTTTCCCGATATATATTAATAGTCAGATAACCGGTTGTACGTGTCGGGTAACTGACGCAGGTGCAATGACTCTCATTAAGATAAGAATGGCATCTAATGATCATTATTTATCTGACTGATTCCAAATCTCTAACTTAGAATATGGTATTACTTAACTTTGGATTAATATTTCGGAACAAGTGAAGGAATCATTTTCAAATGGTTTAATTTTTTTTAAATTTTGAACACGTCAATTTGACTTCAACTCGACTAATGTTAAGCTGAAGACAAAGTATCAGGAAAGAGGATCACTATTACAAACACGTGCTGTGTTACAATGATGGCACACCTAAGTCACTCATCTTGACAGCTTCATCAGATACCTTTTCACGCACAGTTTAAAGGACCCGGGATTGTAGGATTATCATTCCATCTAGATAATACAACTACCTACATTAGTTTATGGGCATTAGTTCGTAAGTTGTAACTGCTGATTTACGTTTAAAATAAAAACAACATTATAGCTAAAACGAATGAACACGACTAATGGCTTGTTTATTTACTCGTGTATTTCGATTACAATAGTGCGAATCAGCTGTCGAGTTTAGTCATTGAAGCAAATTAATTAATTTCATCCATGTAATGTACTAACAGAGTACCTACCTATATACAATAATGTATACAATAATAAACGAGACTCTACATGAAGCATATTTTTATTTATACGTCACAGTTTAAACGGAAGACAATTTTGTAGACACAGGTTAATTGTTTGAATAGTGTTTTCTTTTTCACAAAGTCGCGTTCTCTATCCCTATATCCCTATTGTATGCTTAAATCTTTTCAAAATCAAAATCAAAATAAAACTTACAAAACGTCAATTTCAACAATATTTTTTTATCAAATGCAAATGGACTACCGGTTTGAAACGCGGCCCCGACCTGAGAAGACTCCGGCAAGAAGAGTGTGAGTGTGAGAAGAGAAGAGAGTGAACAGCTCATTTCCAGGCTTGCTTATCATCCAAATGTGGATCTAGACTGTGGATCCTAGTGTAAGGAGGCGTCCTGATGATGCTTCGTGTAGAGGCGAAACACGTGTCGAAGTGAGTTATTCGTAATATTGCACGGATAAGAAGTCTTATTACCAGCTTTGAGGAGTTTGATCTTTCTATGAAAATTAGTGATACTTTGCTATTGTTATCGTTGCGATTTTATACCATGGGTGTATGATCGGTTCTCTTCCCTTCCACAATATATATTCTTGAAAAAATAAGGTAACATCTTGATGAGTAATCCAATACTTCTATTTATAAAATAATTGCCAAACAAACTAAGTAGCAGTATTTGTCAAGCATGACCTAATATCCCACTGGATCCGATATCAGTATGCCAGCAACGCGTGCTAACATTAAATAACAAAGATAATGTCTGTATACCATTGACATAACACTACACACATGTGGATCACTCCTATATCTATTGGCCTTGAGCACTACAAAATAACATCCACATACACACAAACATTGGCGAAAATAACAACCTGTATTACAAAGCAGTAACATTCAAATTCCAATATCTGGATACACTCAAAGGATTGCAAGTCCCAAACACGTGCAGACCATTATAAAAGCTCAAAACATCAAATTTTATTCGTAAATACAGTACATTAAAGACTGTTTTTCCATATCCAACTAGTCTAATTATTCTATATGTTAATTTGGATTCAATGAAGTGGAAAATAAGGTTGGTTTTTTAGTGGTAGACGTTGGTAAATACAATTTTTGCAAATAAAACAAGGTCACACTTCCTGGTTCTGCATAATAACAATTATGGCATGTAGGTATCCATCATTTGATTAAATGTTCCTTACATTATAATTTAATGGCGACTGTTTAAGTGGGTTCGTCGCTGTTTACTCTAGAGTTTGGGATCATATGGAAATCGCTTCTGCGTGATCTTACACTTCATTTAAACTGCTTTGTAATCACTGGAGAGGTTTTGCGTTGTCGGTGGGAAAACCGAGAAACCCTTTGTCTTCTGCGCTGTCAGCGTAGAGACTCTCTTAACCTGCACCTCTCCCCTTCCCCTTCCCCTTCCCCTTCCTCTTACCCTTCTCCCCCTTCTCTATATGGTCGGCAGCACGAATGTGGCGCCCCTGGTCTTGCAACCGTCCATAGGTAAAAAACTCAGATATTTTATCTTTTCGTAGTTTGTAGTTACTGGTTACTCTAGCCCGCAGAAGTACTTTGTTATTATGATTGTTTAGTCCAAAAGTACCTAAATCACAAATATGTATTCAATTTCAAATTGTAATACATTCAAAGTCAAATGAAAATGGTAATTCACGTAAATAATATATTTATTGAAAGAATTATTTTTTATCGATTACAAGATCATTTGCTGCGAATTTGTTGCCAAACGAATACAATATGGCGTTTTTCAATAAGGGCATTAGCAGGTTTCTACAGGGTTTGAAGCATGAGTGTGACTCGTCTGATGTTACCAACATCCTTAGGCCATTAGTACAAGTTTCCATAAGGAGAACCATGTGCTTGCTTGCCATCTAAATTAAACATAACATAAAACATAAACTCACGCCTATAGCCCGGAAGGGGTAGGCATAGGTGCTAGTACCCACATTTCGCCAGTTTATGTTTAGGTCCCAGTGTAATAGATGGCGAGCCTTTTGCCATTAACCGGACACCTATAAACCTGCGATAAATACACACATAGCTTCGAAAAGCATCGAAAAGTCATTGGTGTGTGCTATGGTAAAACCTGGGATCGAACACGAGACCTCATCTCAGCAGTAAATTACCCATACCACTAGGTATGTATGGTATAAAAATATATTTAATCATCATCAGAAACATACATTTTTACAACAACCAAATCAATAAAAGCAATCAAATTCAATTAAGAAACCCCTTGTACGCATACGCTCTAGGTACACACTGAAGTTATTCTACAACACAAACTCTGATGAGGAGGGTTGATAGATTTACGAGAATATTTGACGAGACGGCTGTGGGTGCAAGATACCCCAAATATTTGTATAAACAGGTTCGCATTTTAATAACATAATATAAACTCACGCATTTATCCCCAAAGGGGTAGGCAGAGGTGCTAGTACACACATTTCGCCAGTTTATGTTTTATGTCCCAATGTAATAGGTAGCGAGCCTATTGCCATTTACTTATAAACCTGCGATAAATACACACATACTCGTAACTTCGAAAAGCATCGAAAAGTCATTGGTTTGTGCCATGGTAAAACCTGGGGTCGAACCGAAACACTGAGCGGGTATCGAACCCGTGATTCCTGCGTAGCAGTCGTGTCGTGTTCACTACCGCCACGCCACAAAGGCTGTTATGACTTATCTAGCGAACTAATAACCGCTAACCCAATGGCTACTTAATTGTACAGTGTCGCCATCTATTGAGCGCTTGATGAGTTTATTACTGATGCCGGTAACCAAAGCAAATAAGTTCGCTCAAAAATATTACAACCATGAATGTATATAGATGTCTAAAATTTTGTGGCGAAACAATTTGGTATCCTAATTAATAAAAGGAATGAAATCAAACTTGCATCGAACCCGCGCTTTCACTGCCGTCACGCCAAGTAGGTTGTTTCATATCTTAACCTACTCGACTCTTCTCTACGAGCCCATTTGAATAAAAATATCAAAGCAATGATCATAACATTCATAACTCACCTAAGTGAATAAGGACATCTGGTTTGATTAAGTTATAAAGGCGGGTTCTTATCTCTTTGCCTACCCGCAGTAAGCATGCGTATTTATTACAAATACATTTTCTATTACCAGAGATATAGCGATAATATATGACCGGAATATGCATTACACAATGAAAACTTGATTCATAAATCGATCTTTAGAACATAATTTAATGATGCAACTGCACAAACAAATACAGGATGCTGGGAGATTGTTTGTTGTTTTATATTAAAACGTCTGATGCCCGCTCGCGTTATGCCGCGTCTACATTTACGTAACATTTTACCGTGACTGTTTCAGAAGTGCGTGTTCGTCCCGTATTCAGCTGCGTGATAGCTGAGTTTAAACGAAACCATCGATCAACTGGTGGCCGTGTCAGCGCAACTCTTGCTGTCCTGTCACGCTGTCCGGTCCGCTGGTCATGTCACAAATCTGGACGCACCTTAGATATGATGTCGATATATTAAACAATAAATAAGTTCTCATAATAATGTGTTGAGTTCGGCATTTTCCGTTATAAGTAGCCATAGAAAAATAAGTAGCTAATGTTTGAAGATGAAATGTTTTATTTATTATGTATGATAATTTATAACCATAGATGCGAATGAATATTGTAGTACTTGTACAAATAGACCTAAAATAGAATGTGAATATGGATATGGATATAAATGTGGACAGAATACGTAAGTAACACCCCGTGGAAAGAATAGTATCAGTCATCATCATCATCTCTGTGCCCTTGTCCCAATTTTGTTGCGCCTACCCCTCGGTGCAACTATTTTTTTCTGGCACGTCATTTTAACTTTACTTCGTCTGATGGTAAGCTAAAGGCAAAGTTACAGGAAAGAGGGTCACCATTACAAACACGTACAGTGTTACAATGGTGGCGCTCAGCTTGACGGTCAGCTTGATGAAATGTTTAATTATTTAGTTTAAGAATTAAAAGGTCGTCAAGTATTGAAACAGACAGTGAGCTGTTGTTTCTGTCTACCCTGGAATGAAATAAGTATTTATGTTTGATCATTATGTTGGTAATACTGTTTCCAATCTAGATCCAGTAACTCAATCACTACTGGCAAGTAAATTGTTGCTGGGACCGCCGCGTGCGCAGGATGCCGCGGTCGCCGGCCGCTTCCTGCACTAACCTTACTTTCTACAAAATTACATACAGAGTCATAAACTTGTTCACACGTATCGTGGCTGTGATAGCTTCAATATATTATACGTTGTTGATATATTAAGATATAGTTCTTGAGGATGTTTATTTATTTACAAAATTCATGCAAGGTGGACTAATGTCACGAGGAATTCTCTACCAGTCAACCAAAGGTGGGGCCGAGAGGGACTCTGTAGGTGCATTATAGTGAACAACATTATAAAAAACATACATAACATAAACTCACTCCTATATCCCCGAAGAGGTAAGCAGAGGTACTAGCACTAGGTCCCAATGTAATAGGTGGCAAGCCTATTGCCATTAACCGGGCACTTATAAACCTGCGATAAATACACACATAGCTGAGCGCCACCATTGTAGCACGGAACGTGTTTGCAATGGTGACCCTCTTTCATGGGACTTAGCCTTCAGCTTAACATCAGGCGAGGTGAAGTCAAATTGACGTGCCATAGATAAAAAAAAAAAAAAAAGCTTCGAAAAGCATCGAAAAGTCATTGATGTGTGCCATGGTAAAACCTGGGATCGAACCCGAGACCTCGTCACAGCAGTCTATTTATTACCCATGCCACTAGGCTACCGCGGCTTTATAATTACATTATACCGTACCATCATTAGATTGCCGTATCATAGTCGAGGGTAGATAAATATATATAATAAATATTAATATCAAATATATATACACCTACACAGATATCGAGAACACATAATTATGTATACCATATACTCATACTTAAAAATATCCGTCCCGTCCCGTTCGATCAATCCCTATCTTAACAACACTTCAACACATATTCAGCTGTATGTGTGTGTGTGACATGTGCTAGACAATATGTGTGTGTGTGTGTGTGTGTGTGTGCACATAACAAACATTAAAAAATCGCAGTACACACCCTCCTCGCTAACCGCGCAAACATACAAGCATGATTCATGTGGATGGGCGACTAATTGGCAATATAAATAACCGTACATTAGAATCGATCACTTATGTCGCTTCCCCCTGGCCCCAGGGCTCTGGAAGGGTTATGTAACACTTTTACGATGATTTAGTCTTTTCTGAATAAGGTTGCGAGCGCACACATTTCATTTTTGTGTTTTTATTTCAGTAATAAATAATGGCATTTTTAAAAGCTTGAGAGATATGTCAGAGACTACCACGGCAACTGGTGGCCCAAGACGGCCTTGTGGTTTTGGTCAACTGACGGACTCGAACTCGAGTCCGACATAACCACTCAGAAAAGTAATAATATACAAGCAAAATGATTTGTGTTACCGTCAAAGTAGAGACCGCCATTCTAGAGACAGTACCACCGCAGTTACAGAATTCTAACAAATTAAACAAATAAATATATCCACTAAAATTAAGAAATACTGTTCGTCCCATTTTAACCATAATACTAGTATTCTGTGTATCCTGAACTAATTTAAAGAGACATTTACTTTATTGTTAACTTTTCAGCTATGATAAAAGAAATATTTTTGTAATTCCCTTCTAACTTCCTTCATTTTTATACCCTAATCGATAAGTTTATGTAAAACATTGTTAGACCAAAAATCCGCCATTTTGATTTTCTCTTTATTTTGTGTTCAGTGTTATACTCACGGTAAATATGAATCTAACAATACCTCTCTAGCTCAAATTAATTAAACTTTTCATGCTACAGAGCGTGGCAAACAATTAATACATAATCCGTCAAACTGTCTCAAAAAACATAATCCGTCTGTCTGTCTTAGTTAAAAACGGGCGCATTTCTTAGTACTTTTGAACTTTCAGAGCCGACTGTATATTAGAACAACTGCAACTCCCACCGCTTATCTTTGATATATAGAGTTATCAGTCTATTCTAAAAATATCGATGACAATAAAATCTCTATGGACACGAAGCCACAATTACGCCTTTATTAATACATAAATGATCTAACAATAATCAATATCAAAACAATAGCTAAATAACGACTCCAACATGTCTGGCATTCCGCATTGTGGTAACACTACGGCGTAAACAAAACACTACAAACAGTATATATAACCACAAGTATATATACCTATATGTATATAAACATTGCATAAGTCATACCACGTGTGGCCTTGAGCGATATATAATCGCTTGTATACACTGGCGTACAGACAAACACAGTACTCTGTCCGTAATATAGGTAAGAAGTTATACCAATGGAGTGAGTTTTTATAACTTTAAAATGGAACATTCCAGAACGGCAGATGCTGGTTAATTATGTGCATAAGTAATATGTTCAATTACGAAATACATTCATGTACATGGTTTCTATAAATAAGTTTATGTTGCAGTTGATAATAAGCTACAAAAGTAACATTTTGTTACGCGAGCCAATGACGATTTCGATGTGAATTTAAACCAAGTCGTATGGACGGATATAAATTTATAAAGGATTCCACATGAGACCAAGAACCAAATTATTGGACTAGTTTTGAAGAAGTGTCGCTTTGTCTCTCGAAAACATATCTCCCCAGTTTTTTATTTGCCTAAAAGCCCAATACATCCTAATAGCAGAGGATAGCACCAGGCGCTTCTGTAGAAAATTGGCCATTTTGGAAAAATTTTTGCTAAGAAGTCTGCAATGATAGATCGGTTCTTTCCACAGAAGTCATGTATAGTATTGAGTTCTGCCGGAGTGCGAGGGATAATGTTCGCTACTATCTCTACTCAGGCAACCAAACACCCAAAGACGGCGTGTGCTTCAGTCAGTTCGAGTCCGACATAACCCCTCCAACTGGCTCTAGAAGAGGGGGTGTTAAGTAGCGATATAAAAAAGGTAGGTAAATGATGACCGTTCGTTTCAACCACCTAAACTTCTGGTACCTACCTATTTCTAACAGACAGTTGAAAAACCACGAAAATTTGTTGTATATATTTTGTTTTTTTTAATCTAGGACACGTCAACTGGACTTCACCTCGCCTGATGGCAAGCTGCAGACAAAGTCTCAGGAAAGAGTATCAGTGTTATTAAGGTGGCGTTCAGCTTGACTGCTTCATCAGATGTTTTTCTACGCCTCGCTTAAAGGTTTTACAATCACATTTTAGCTTGCTTTTAAACATGTTGCCATTCAATTTAATTTATATGTCATCATCATTTTCTAAGCCTATTTCCAAATCAATTGGGGCCGGCTTTCTATTCTAACTAAGACGCGGCTGAATTCGATATTTTCCGTGAAGCGACTGCACAACCAAATTGGTGATATCGAAGTTCTGTAGTTAAGCTAGTCAGACTTTTGAGAGCTCCAACTGCCCATAACGACTGCCAATGTTCGTCTTTGTATCAATTTCTTTATATATCTACCTCGATTAATGTGTCAGGCTTGTCTATGTATGATATAGTACTTTCTGCATGATTATAAAAGAAGCGAGACCGTACACACACAAGTAAAACTGATACAATATTACAACACAGACACCAGTAATATGATAATTAGTCTACACGTGCGCGCAGACACTTAGTCATTATCTGTATCTATATATTATGATAATTATAATTGCATTGTTCTACTGTAGTATAGAATGACTTGATACTCTCTTCGTTGTAGGATAATACATGCTGAATAAGTTACACGATAGAATTATTTTTATTTACTTCGTAAGTAAAGACTTTAAGCTACGTAAATGCCCTATTAATAAAACTCTATACAGAATGTTAGGGAAACGCTAGGGTAATAATCCTTTTTCTTTATCGTTCGAAAAATTTCCACGGATACCTCCCACGCCGGCGTCGGTTGGGTTGGATAGGTTATGTTGGATTCGAACCGACTAAAACGCACATTGTCTTTAGGTAGCCAACATATATATTATCCCTCGCGCCCCGGGCCGCGGCCCATGCGTATACCATATATATAATATGTATTACTATGTATAGTATTAACGTGGCATAGGTAGATGAAAAAAAAAATGAGTTTCAGTTCTAAGTATGGCAACCCCCACAAATTTATTGCTTATTTCTATTTTTGCGTGAAATTCTCAATGCGGTTCACAAAATACGTCTACTTACGAAGTGTCAATAGCATAGGCCTTATAGTTTCGGAGAAAATTGACTGTGACATACGGACGAACAGACAGACAGACAGACATGAGGGATCTAGTTATAAGGGTTCCGTTTTTATCGTTTTATTTAGTTTTACTGATACGATGGAGAGTAAATAATGCTAGGTATAAAAAATATTGCCAATTCGTTATTTTTTAATGTCAATGTGGTATTACCTAATCTGTGATTTAGTGTACTCGGAGTAGCGAAGCGCTTCCGTAACACCCTTATATATTATTTAATAACACATTTTCTTTTATTTGCATCGAACTCGACTTTATCAAGTGGAATCATGTAACGCCTTATCAAAAATTATATTCAATAGCCACTTCCATATCACCTATAGTTGTGGTACGCTATGATGGCCGTCTTGACACGACTAATTTTGCTCGTATTCCCTTTTTTGATGTGTGAAATTTATTTTCTTATGTGCAAGTCTCGCCATATTTTTCTTGTTCGTTGTCCAATACTAAGCGCACTAAAAAGAGAAAACGAGCAAAACAAGTGGTGTCAAAACGGCCATCATACCGTGCCGCAACTACCTATAGTGAGTCAAACAATCCAAACTATAATATTATTCTACGCCGAACATGCGGGCCTGCGATAACCGGCGGCATTGATAACCCCAGTTGACGGCAATATGTCCTTGAATTTCAGACTACAATAGGTCAACAATGTAATTTCAGTCGTGTATATTTATAAGAGAGCAGACAAGTTTCTTTTACAGTCGTTTTGTCTGCCAGATTTTTTCTGGCGAAAAAGTGAAGTCGTCAGATGGTAGACAGATGGTAAGTCAAAACATAAAACCGCCACTAAAGATACTGTCCTCAGAATGTTGACCCCTACCTTGAATGACTCGACAAGGGACCCGGGACTGTACATACATACACACATACATAATGCTCCGCCCGTAATCTCCGAAAGAGAAGGCAAAGGTGTATTAAACATCCACATTTCGCCAACCATGATTTTCGGTCCCACGTAATAGGAGGCGAGCCAATTGCCGCCAATCGGAAACTGGTTATGCCGAAAATGTTGCAGCAAGATGAATTTGGAAATCGAATTTTTTTGATTCGATTCTTTGTTATACAGTATAAATCTCAAGGAAATTAATTACGTACTTAGCCGCACAAGCACTACCAGTTAACGTCTTGGAGGGTATCAGACGGACTGTAAAAAGAAGCAAATACGTCATAAGTGAGCTGATAAATAGCTCCAACTTTTTATGGTGCCACAAAGAGAAGGGTTCTTGATGGAATTGTTTGTACCACTTGCATATTTAAATGCTGCCTTATCTTTACTATATACTTGTGTGATAAAAACGCAGCCTTGAAGACGCTGTCTAGCGGCGGGCGGCGCGAAATACACCACCGCATACTCAGGGGCTAGACGGGGACACCGTGGTCTCTACACCCGACGCGGGTCATCTCGAAAGAGAGGGCCACGGGTCTGCGAGGGATATGTTCGCTACTATCTTATCTCCAGCAACTAAAGACCGAAAGACGGCGTGCGTTTTAGTCGGTTCGAGTCCGACATAAACTCTCTCACCCGCTCCGGTGGAATTGGTAGGGATTTCGCACGCAAAAAAAAGCCTTGAAGACGCTTTAGTTAACCGTTATACGATTATTTTTTGCTCATTGATGTGGTAAGGAAACCTACCACAAGGGCGGAAGCTATAAAAATCAATGACTGTATAAATTACACCTCCTTTCTCTCGTTGGGAAAGTTAGCACGATTGTACTGCAGTGTTATTGTTGTTCAATATTATATTTAATTTACGGTACCCCATAAAAATTGCGTATGATAGTTGCAATTATTATAATTACTCCGAAAAATAGGTTTATATACGAATGGTTATGTCGGACTCGAATCAATTCGAATGTCAGATGCCATTAGAACTGATCATCTCCGCGTTAGTCCCGGACGCATCAGAGGGTCTCAAATCAGAGTTCTCAGACCTTTACTCCTCCACTCCGAAGAAAAGGTAAAAAACTTACTTAATGAGAACAAACTGATTTCTTCTTTAGTAACCGATATTCCCATAGGGGTTAATAAGAATAAGAAGAATAGAGGTCGGTTCACGTAGGTAGTGTAATGGCCTGGATTTGGACCCGGGACCTGTTGATCATAAGGCCGACTCCTTAACCATAAAACTACCGATGCTTCAGGAAAGAATGTAGGGGACGTCGTAAACTTTCCCGAAGAGTGAAACCTATGCTCGGGCCCTCACCGTGAGTAGCGGCAACTCCAAAATGCCATCGATTCGATTGAAGAAGAAGAAAAGACTGAGACTTATATAAGTACTGTTCGCTCTTATTAACACGGGGGATATGGCTATTTGCTTTGGTCTGGTCGTGCCTCGGAGAGCACGTTAAGCCGTCGGTCCTGGTTGCCATACAAACATCTATGGCAGTCGTTACGGGTAGTTGGTACCCGCAAAAAGTCTAACCAGTCTAACTTGAAACTTTGATATCACCATTGGTCATTGGACCATTGGTTGTGGGTGTCCGATGGCAGTCGCTTCACGGAAAATATCGAAGTTCCCCAACGCCGACCCCAACTGAGTTGGGAAAAGGTTCAGAGAATGATGATATATTTCATTAAGTAGATGACTGTACTATTATCTCAAACGTGTTTGTCATTAAAACAATAAAGTGTAGATAGGTACAAAGCAATGCGCATTATGCCGTATTACATAATCGGATGCACAGCGCATTAGGTATACTAATTTGCAACGCAAATGCAAGTTGACAACACGTGGTTCCTCGTGGGCAGAAAAGAAAGGTCTTCCGAGAATTGTTCCATAGTGTACAGTATGTTATGATGATACTAACTTAACATATCATGAAAGAAATGAGAAAGTTACTCGTACGATTTATATGGCATTTGATACAGATATATATTAGACTAGCGGTAGCCTAGTGGTATGGGACTGCTGAGACGAGGTCACAGGTTCGATCTCAAGTTTTACCATGGCACACACTAATAACTTTTCGATGCTTTTCGAAGTTATGGGTGTATTTATCGCAGGTTTATAAGTGCCCGGTTTGTGGCAATAGGCTCGCCACCTATTACATTGGAACCTAAACATAAACTGGCGAAATGTGGGTGCTAGCACCTCTGCCTACCACTTCGGGGATATAGGCGTGAGTTCATGTTATGTTATAGGTATATTAGACTATGGAATAGGCTATGTTTGGACCTGATAACCAACATCTCCATCTTCTCATTATTTATCTTTTTGACGACTTCTGTGACGTGGCGGTAATGAACGCGGCTGTTACGCAGGAGACGCGGGTTCGAATTCCGCTCAGTGTAAATATTTGTGTACATTAATATAAATATTTACATTGGTCTGTGTATTTCTATGTATAATATGTAATGTATTTACAATTTTTTTTATCTCAATATGTTTATCCACATTCTGGAACACATAACATATTGTAATTAAGTAAAAAGCGTCAAAGTTAATTTAGATTTTTTGATTTTTGGTCTATTTACAAACATTTCCTTAGTCTAGATACAATAATTTGCTTGATTAACAAGTTGAGTGAACAGCTGATTCCCAGGTTAGTTAAAAAAAGGTCCACAACAGAATATTACCTACCAACATATTTTTAAACATCAGCCATCTTGATTATGAAGTGTAAAGCGAATAAAAGCATTTCCTAATTGGTTATATTTACAGAGGAGACCACCCCGGCGACGTGCGTGTGTGTGTGACTGTGCGCGAGTGTGTGTGTGTGTGTGTGCGATATAAACACGTCAGTGGGCGGGCGTGTCAACTACAAGTTATAGCCACGCGTGGTACCGGTACTGTTGAACACAAAAATGAGAAAATTTTATTTTTGAGACTTTGTCTTCAGCTTATTATCAAGTAAAGTGTAGTCAAATTAACGTGTCCTTTAACGTTAATTTGACTTCACTTTACTTGATAATAAGCAGTAAAGAAAGTCTCAGATAATTGTAAGTCACCATTACAAACACATACAGTGTTAAAATGGTGACGCTCAGCTCAGCTGACGGTCTCATTAGATGCTTTTTCACGCCCCACTTAAAGGACCCGGGACTGTAGGAAGAAGGAAACACGTGAGCTGGTAAGGAATACAAAGACCTAATGGTGCGGTAAAGGAACGACGAAAATAAATGGGAGTAAAAAGTTAATCGAAATAATGAAAGGAGACACAGATTTTATTAATCTCAAGTTTCTACCAGGAACAATGCCACAGATTACCTAAGTGGTTACTGTAGGTAATAATTCAGTAAGACATTAGTTATAAAATTTTATATTGCAAAAGGAAATTGCTGAATATAAATATCATATAAATTAACTGCCCTGTTATTGAAAATTTGAAATAAAAATAGTAAAGTGTTGCCACTATACAACCACTTGTCTTAGAAGCTACTGGGTAATAGATCTTGTAATTAATGTAATTATGTTGAGTCTACTATGTACACAAAACAAAAATGATAGCCTAACCATCTAATACAATCTATTTATGATTTGAGTCAAGTGGAAGAAGCACCCGTATGTTTTACATATGTGTGAGAACAGTCAATATCAATAACAATAACTCATTTCTTTGAAGTCACATATGTGTGCGTTTTTGTGTTTATGTGTGCCAGTGAATTGTGAACGATTGAATATGTGTTAGTGAGTGATTTGCCTGCCATCGAATGAGAAGGTAAATTTCACCAATACAGCACAGGCTCACGTAGTTGAGTGGTATTATAGGCGTAATGGCAATGCGAAGGTTGCAAGTTCGAACCGCAGCTAAATTGATATAGGCGGTTTGATTAATTAATAGTTTTATTTTAGTTCTTTATTTTGTTTGTGATATTAAAGAACCGTATGGTTCTTTAATATCACAAACACGACTTTTATACTAAGTGTTCCGTAATCTCAAAAATAATAATAATATGGAAAATAAAACAACATCATTGTTTCAATGATATAATTGTTCAGTAAATAAATAATTTAGTTGTGTTGTGTCGTAGAAGAAAGTATCTAAAAAATCTCGAGTCACAATGTTTGTAACTAAACTAATTCTAAACAGTTAAACAGATTTATTTAGTAGACCTAAGAATAGTCATATACTATTGTGCGGGATAATTGAAATCCAAGCGGGCGTAGCCAAGTGCAATACGTTTAGGTTTATACATTAAACATTCTTTACATAATTAAGGGCCCAGATCGTGAAAATCACCGAAAAGAGTGTTACGATTTTTCATATTTAACTTATTTAGATATGATTGATATCAATGATAATTTGTATATATTACAATCAAAGACCAAAATATATGTTAGTCGTATATTAAATCCTTAAAACCTAATAATTGCTATATAATAAACGTCAACAAACGCACAAAATTTGACAAAAATGCAAAAACATGCCTTCGTATTTTTCAAATATTACCCAATAAATCAACACAAATTGATAAAAAGAAACACTTTTTGAACACTGAAGAAACCAATACTTAAACCTATGTACTTTTTTTTGTACCTTTACAAACAAAGACTTCCTCTTTTAAAGCCCTAAAATCTAGATATGTTCTACGTAAATTCTCCATAGAAAAATGTATGAAAAATCACGCGCATCCCGATATTATGATTTAGTAACCCGCATCGCTACTGATCGGCAGTAGGGATGTCGGAGATGCAAAAAAGTATCGATATATATTGTATCGATATTAAACAAATATATCAACATCGATATTGATATTTTTATAAAAAAATATCGATATATCGATATATCGCTATGATTTGCCAGAGAATAATGGCACTCTGAATACTAATTTTATTTTTATATACCTAAATATTACCGGCAATGTGTTTAAACCGGTTTTCTATAAATGTCTAAGCCTGCCTAATAGAATGCACATTGCGCAGCCAGTAATTGAAATATGAAATGTTATCAAGAAACATAATTCAAAATTCAAAATTTAAAAAACATTTATTCTGTATAGACCATTAAACGGCGGTAATAAATAAATGGTGGTTACAAAAAAAACAACCACGAAGGCTAACGCAGGAGCTCCGTTTCCACCTTCGCCTTCTAATCTATATGTATCCAAATTGAGGCGCAGTGTCTAATGTGATTTGTAATGTAATGTAATTTGGCTTGGATAGATTAGGTTAGAAGTAAGCTCAAGGTAATGTTTTTATAACGATTTAGAAATAGAATTTCCGCAAATCCTTTTGCAAAAACAGACGTAAATGTATTTATTTCAAACATTGCCGGTGCAACAGCAGGCATTCTATATAAAAGCATACGTTGCCTAAAAGTTTTAATTGAAAAGTTTTCCTTTCAGGACTTTTATACTTATCATAATAAATATCGTTTTTTATATCTTTCCGATACCTGGAATTTAATATCGATACATCGATGTATCGAAAAATTAAATATCGCTCAAAAATATCGATGTTTAGAAAAAATAAAATCGATATATCGATGTATCGATATATTTTCAACAAGCCTAATCGGCAGTACGTTTTTATGGTTCAAGGTGACACCACGCGTGTCGGATGCGCTAGCAATATTACGTGTTGTGAATTTGTGTTTTTTGTGCAAAACTGTAAGTATAACATTTTTATAACTAATTCACTTTTAGTAAGTAGGAAGTACCGATATAATGAATGTCTGGAAGAAAACCATGATGGAACTAGATATAAATCGTAAAAAATACAAAATTATTTAGATAGGTACGTAGTTTGTTGAGGAGGTTATTTTATGAACCTTGTAAAGTAGGTATAAATACCGAGGAAAAAAATTACGAGATTTGTGTGAAAGTGTCATGTAAAAATTCTAGTTTTATTTGAGTGCTTTATCATGTCTAAGTACTAATAATAATATATTCGCATTTGTTGTTGTTGTTGCATGTAAATATTGGTTTGTATTATAAGTAATAAAGTCGATTTCTATAGGAATATTCTCATAATAATTAATTTTATTACATAATATAGTTAAATATTCGTTTTCATGTTCATCATATTGTCTAAATATCAGATTGTGGAAGTAGGTATGTTTCCTATCTGAAATAGCATGGGCGTACATACTTCGCTGCCGTCAAAGACGCGCGCGGCGCACCGCGCCTAGAGTCTGGTTAGGGTTAGGGTTGTACAAAAATTACAAAATAAATAAAAGTGGATACTATTGATGATTAATATTTCCAGTATTGAAAATAAAGAAAACCTTCAGGCCGAGACTCCGAGCAACACTGCTACGCGCTGTATAGAGGTAAGTTGTTATACGTAATTAGACTTGTTACATAAACAAACAAACCAACTACTTAGTTAGTGATGGGCGAAGACAAAATCTCAGTACCTATAGATTTTTTTCTTGCAATATTTATTATTTTCATTGGGAGACACAAACGAACTACCTAGTTAGTGATGGGCGAAGACAAAATCTCAGTACCTATAGATTTTTTTCTTGCAATATTTATTATTTTCATTGGGAGACACAAACGAACTACCTAGTTAGTGATGGGCGAAGTCAAAATCTCAGTACCTATAGATTTTTTTCTTGCAATATTTATTATTTTCATTGGGAGACACAAACGAACTACCTAGTTAGTGATGGGCGAAGACAAAATCTCAGTACCTATAGATGTTTTTCTTGCAATATTCATTATTTTCATTGGGAGACACAAACGAACTACCTAGTTAGTGATGGGCGAAGACAAAATCTCAGTACCTATAGATTTTTTTCTTGCAATATTTATTATTTTCATTGGGAGACACAAACGAACTACCTAGTTAGTGATGGGCGAAGACAAAATCTCAGTACCTATAGATTTTTTTCTTGCAATATTTATTATTTTCATTGGGAGACACAAACGAACTACCTAGTTAGTGATGGGCGAAGACAAAATCTCAGTACCTATAGATTTTTTTCTTGCAATATTTACTATTTTCATTGGGAGACACAAACGAACTACCTAGTTAGTGATGGGCGAAGCCAAAATCTCAGTACCTATAGATTTTTTTCTTGCAATATTTATTATTTTCATTGGGAGACACAAACGAACTACCTAGTTAGTGATGGGCGAAGACAAAATCTCAGTACCTATAGATTTTTTTCTTGCAATATTTATTATTTTCATTGGGAGACACAAACGAACTACCTAGTTAGTGATGGGCGAAGACAAAATCTCAGTACCTATAGATTTTTTTCTTGCAATATTTACTATTTTCATTGGGAGACACAAACGAACTACCTAGTTAGTGATGGGCGAAGACAAAATCCCAGTACCTATAGATTTTTTTCTTGCAATATTTATTATTTTCATTGGGTGACAAACACATTAGTACCTAAATAGTTCTCAATTGCTTTCTCAAAAGAAAATTCTCGTTAAAATCCCATATTTTATGTATGTAGGTATAATAAATAATATTTATTTAACCGATTTTGATGATTTTAGAATCATTAGAATTGTCTTCTAAGCCCGAGTGACATAGAGTAGGTGACGTCATAAAAAACCAACACCTATAGCGTAAAGGAAATTTATAATATATGTAGTCAGATTTATTTATTTTTTGACGTGATAATGTCTTATAAATCGATGAACAAAGGCAACATGCACGAAAAAGTGTCACATTATGTCACGTTAGGGTCAAGCAAGAGCATGGAACAAGCGATGGAGAATAATATTATAATGTTATCCCGTAAAATTATTATCCTAAACCGACTTTACATTTTATACAAAACGTTTATGTTTTTGATCTATATGTTTCAAAGATGTATTCTAAGGGACTTCTTAGCTATGTTTGAAGAAATTTGGCCCATTCTTTATTTATTATTTTTTATAAAAAAACAATCAAGCCATTATCTTTCTTTACAGGAACTAGTAATTGAAAACCGTCAAGAAGGAAAGGTGGTTGAAGTGGAAGTTGGGCGTAGAGTAGCAGATATTTCTTTTTTTTTTAAAGCTGTTCAGGCCATAGGGGACCGCGGTCCAATGGATTGTATCCTCAGTATAATAGGTGAAGTAAAAGTTGGTCGGGACTCAAAACTCATCATGAAATGTATGTGTAATTAGTATGTGTAATATGAAATTTACTGTGTGTTTGGTTGAAAGGAAGAAGATAGCATGGAAGTGAATCATCAAATTGTATCTGGTATCATATCATCTGGTGGGAGCTACTTTCAGTTAAAAACATTAACTGCCCTACCAATTATGTCACCTTCATTATATAATGAAATTTATAATACGGTTTGCGATTGATGGGAAAAGACAGGAGCACAATCCATGGCAGAAGCTGTCAAGGAAGAAGCAGAGTAAGCAGTGTCAGTGTCAAATTTTGGAAGGAGCAAATGGAGATGAACACGTGCATCCAAAAGTTGTTTTAACTTAGAAATCGCCTTATGGTTTTCTGTTTTAAACGCACTTACTTATCTAGTCTTGGATTGTCATAAATCAATTACTGTACAATTCTTATACAATTTTGAAGAGTTACCTGGTGTAAAGAATCATCAAAATCGGTTTAAAAATACAGCGAATTGAGAATCTTCCTCTTTTTTTAAGTCGGTTAAAAGGGTTTGTTTGCAAAAAAACAAAGTGACATTTTGAAGTCACCACGCTACGGTTTTTATTACGTGAATCGGGCATCTGGTAACATTTTCATTCTGATAGGTTTTGCAATAGCAATTGATTTTATAATCAAATTAGCAGAAATCAGAATTTATTCAGTAATTTATTTAAACAACTTTAAACATTAGAATTTTGAACTCAAATTTTGTTATTGTTTACTTACTTTTAATTTGTATATTAATAATTTATAAACTTGTTTTACAAATTTTTGCACAACCCTAGCACGCTTGGCGACTCATATTTGTTATTGTTTACCTACTTTTAAATTATATGAATCATTTTTATACTTGTGTTTCATTTATTGATATTTTTTTGTAAAACCCTAGGAGATTTTTAAGATATCAAGGTGATCGTAAACAAATAGTAAGTAATTATTTGAGTTTATCCAATAGGCACATATCCTTGCGTATAGATAAACAGTAGCGAGGAAAGGCTCGATGTTATTTCGACCGTACTTGCTACTGAATTTGCAATTATGTTATTGAATGAATATTTTACGAAATAAGAATAAACTGTGGTAGTAAAATTACAAATAAATACATAGTTGGAATTTTAGGTAAGTAGAATACAAAAAGGTGGCTCTCTCTGGGTCATTCACCCGCCCCGGTCGGTTGTTTCAGTAAACAGTAGCGCTGCGGTCGCGCGAAATCGATGTTGCGTCTGGGCAATCTGGGCCCTTAACGCTCTTTAAGTATATATTACTTCGGTGAAATTAAACTTAGGATATCAAAAGATTATAGGTATTAAGATGTCCGGGAACTTTCGGAGCCCAATGGACCCAATTATTAAAAAATTAACCAAATCAAAAAATATATAACCGATCACACCTCCGTGCGCGACTGTACTCGTGATCGTGATGCAACTATAGAAATCTTTTTTATGGTGTCAGAAAATAAATATACCTAATGTGTATGTCTGTATGTGTCGAGTTACCGAACACTATGATAGCTTTATATCCGCGGGTAGAAACAAGCCAAACCGTACTCTAAATATAGTGCTCCCGTAATAAATATGTCCGTCCGTGTGCATTAAAGGTGTATAGTATACGTGAGCATAGTGGCATTGGTTCGTAGTTCAGCGGTTATAGAGCCGTCCTGGGATCGGAAGGTCAAAGGTTCGAATCCTGGTCAATGCACTATCAACATTAACGTACTCCTGCTTATCATCATTCAGAAGTCGTCACCTCGGAGTCCGGGGCCTGTTTCATCCAGTCTAACTAGATCGTGGCTGAACTTTGATATTTTCCGTGAAGTGACTGCAATATGACCTTATAAGCTATAGGTATAGGATTCATTCAAGTACAGTAGTTAGACCAGTAGGTAGTTGGACTTACTAGAACTCCAACTACCCGTAATGACTGCCATAGATGTTCTTATGACAACTGGGATCGATGGCTTAACGTGCTTTCCGAGGCACGACCAGACCAATGCAAATAGCCATATTCATGCATACAAATGTTTACACAGAGCGAGGATCGAACCCGTGCCCTCAACATAACCATGCCACAGAGCCAATCCTGCTTCTATTAAAACAAATCAACTCTACCATGCCCGTCTCACTATTTCTCCTCAAAATAATTTTATTTGTTTTAGCTTTAACTGTAGTGACTTCTGCCTCATCCCCAAACTCAAGAGGATAGCCTGAACCAGAACTCCCTCCTTTAATCATAAGGCGTTTGAGCTGATGTTCCTTACTAAGTTTATGTGGTCTACTTATGACGTTTCATACTTTTTTCTAGTTCTAATTGAGCAGTCCAACTGGGGAAGTACCTCCGCCTTACAGAATACCGCGGTTAATAATAACCCTGTGATGTTACCAGTGGCTGTGAGTAGGGTAGCCAGAGCTCACTGAAGAGGTTTTGTGTTGTCAGTGGGAAGACCGAGAAACCCTTCTTTGTCTTCTGCACTGACAGCACAGAGACTCTCTTAATCTTCTCCCCTCCCCCTTTCCCTTCCCCCCTTCCCCTTTCTTCCCCACTCTTCTCTATATGGTCGGCAGCACGAATGTGATGCCCCAGGTGTTACAAACGTCTAAAGGCCACGTAAAAAGTTTAGACGTATGTTAGTGATTTCTGAAGATGTTTTTTAAACTTTAAGTTTTACTATAAAGGTTCATATTGTCGGATTTGTCGTATAAGAATTAATTCACAAAATGAGGAGTGCGGCGCCATCTAACGAAATGAAGCTGAACTTCTAAGAAATTACTGAGTCTGTTGATTGTTCTCATATTTGCTCCCAAGTTTGAAGAACGGAAGAATTAAAAGAACAGGCTTTATTTGTCTCTCACCTGAGTGGTGAAAAACACCCTCGAAGTTGTGCCAACCCTTATTGAACCGTATTAATAGAATAAAAACATTGTGTAGATTGACAATATCAAAAGTTGCTTAACAACAAAACACATCTTTTGTAGCCAGTCGATTATAATTCACGTGGAAATATAAAATAGCGTGGCACGGTGGGGGGACGACACGAAGTTGTCCTATTGCGATACTTTTCTCTTTTCTCGCTTAAGTAATGAACTGTTAGGGTTGTCATCTCAAAAATGTATTTATTTATTTATCTATACTCCATTTTTAGGTACTTAAATAAATGTAAACAATCTTGGTGTGTTTTTTTAATATTTTTTGTTTAAAAACTCAGTATAAAAATAATTTTCTGCTTAGAAACGCATTGAAAAGACTAAAAACCGGTATCGAACCATAGCCTTACGCCCTACTTAGAGGGAGTATTGGATTTTTACAGCGAGATTTTAAACCGCAAACCTATTCACGGAAGAGTAAGGACTTCATCCAAAAGTCACGGGTTCACACCCTCGTACCTTAAACACTAGACGTTGCTTCCTAGCAGTTCATAATTTGTTAAAAAAATATTCATTAACGAATTCAGTAATGAACCTTTACAATTTCCTTTACCTTCACCAGAAACTAGTTTGTATAAACACCCAGTTATTTCATGGTAAACATCATTGGCGATGCTCACCCGTTCGTCAGATTCCCCGAACCCATTGACAAGCATCTCCCTACCAGTGATTAGCATACATAAAAGTCAGTTGCAGTAATAACGTCGTGTAGTTTGATGACATTGGCGAGTTGACATTACTATTCTAATAGGAAACAAGCGGTTACAAAAAAATGTCTTATGGTCTACGATTAACTGATTTTGGTTCCCTGTTTGTGCAGACGTGAGAGAATGTGCTTTATTTTTGATTAACAAATATAAATATAACGAAGCGGCCCAGGATTTGAAATACATTATTACAATATGTACTTGAAATTATTACATTATTAAAATGTTGCGTAATAAAGTTTGTTAAAATGCCAGTGCAAAATAAAAAAATAAAAGCCGTTGGCAAAGTTTTTATAGCTGGTGTACGACTATAGTTAATATATTTTGCGTAAAATTACGATTTTTTTGGCATTTATTATATATTTTTACATTAAAGCCCCGCGCATTCACGAATTACAAGAATATCGTTGAAATTGGCTGAAATTGCATTGTATCGTAATGAAAAAAATATATATTACAGTAGTACTATTATGCTCTATCTTTGCTGTATTTTTTTATGTATTTCAATAGTTTGTACCTGAAACCCGTAAGTGAAGTTTAGTTTTAAATTTGACATTTCAGCATGAGAGATGTAACATATTTTTAAGGGATATGTTACGATCTGTCGAATCGACGGCATTTTTAGTTGAGTTGAGGCAGACTGCCAATCATAATGCTCCGTTCTCCGTGCTACTCACGGACAGGACCCGAGCATAGGTTTCGCTCTTCTGGATGGCTTTCTTCGTCTCCCTTTACTTATTTTTTACAGAGTACCTACATATTTCTACTTAATTCTCGAACAATTTTTTAAATATCTTTCTTTCTTTCTCTCACGACAGCCCTAGCAAAAAAGTACTTAGAAAACTTTTTATATGTTTGTAAGAAACACACGATTTTTCGTACGGCCTCCGTAATTTATATACTTAGTTGTTTATTTTTATTATTGCTCGCCATTTTTGAGCGCCACTAGAGGGCGTGCCCGTCGACTTAACTAGAAAACTTGTTAGGGTATTTCTCGAGCAAGATATTTTCAGTTTACATTGGAAGTTCATTCGGATGGAAATTGTGAAGTATACTCGGAGTTTGTGCTACTTAAATATTGTTTTCTTGTTTTGTTGAATTTTCCGTGTTTTTGTTTATATTCTGTCTGAGTTGAACACCAACCGCGCGTCCAGGAAATATCGTATTACAGGAAATCGTAGTTAAAATCATTTTACTTGCTTATTGTGTTGGGAAGCTGCAATAGTCTGTAAATAGATTATAATAAACAGATCGCTAGTTTGAATGCTGTACAAATAACACACATAACATAACATAAACTCACGCCTTTATTACCGAAGAGGTAGGCAAAGGTGCTAGCACCCACATTTCGCCAGTTAATGTTTAAGTCCCAATGTAATAGGTGGCGAGCCTATTGCCATTAACCGGGCACTTATAAAACCTGCGATAAGTACACACTTAACTTCGAGAAGCATCGAAAAGAAAAGTCATTGGTGTGTGCCATGGTAAACCTGAGATCGAACCCGAGACCTCGTTTCAGCAGTCCATTACTCATAACACTAGGCTACCGCGGTTTACTCTATAACTTTAATCATATCGCAGTGTGCGTGGACCATTCTGCGAGGATCATAGTATTTGGTGCTCGCAAATCATACATTTTAATTCAAATGTGTGACGGCTATATTTACTTTTTTTTCCTTTTTGGTTTCCTTCTTCCTACAGTCCCGGGTCCTTTAAGCAAGGCGTGAAAAAGCATCTGATGAGGCCGTCAAGCTGAGCGCCACCATTGTAGCACTATACGTGTTTGCAGTGGTGACCCTCTTTCATGAGACTTTGCCTTCAGCTTAACATCAGGCGACGTAAAGTCGTGACGTGCCATAAATAAAAAATAAAAAAAAATCGAAGAACGTATTGACTCAAATCTTAGTTTATCGTTTGTTCATAAATCCTTACGAAAAACGAACGCCAGGATACATAATATTTTGATTCATATATTTTTTGTAGAGTACTTAGGACCCTAGGCCGTGGCCGTAAACCCTAGTTCACGAAGACCGCTTAATGCTACGCTATAATGAAAGTCATTGTTAGGGTTAGTTGAGGTTGACTCTCCAAAAGATCTAATAACGTTTAAGTGTCGTCTATTGACGTTACTTTACAGGAAAATACGTTTTGTGGGAAATTAAATCATTTCTTACATACATTAGAAATATGTTCTAAATATCTAATCTACCATTACGTGGCGGTGGCCATCTTGAATCGATTTTCATCAAATAGCTAAGAACACTTTTGACTAATTCAGCTTTAGAACAAAAAATCTAATGAAATCGGTTCATCCGTTCGGGAGCTACGATGCCACAGACAGATACACACACACACACACACACACATACTAACTGGTGAAGCACTCCCACATATTTTCGAAACGATTCAAGGTCCCCCGACACGACAACGCATGAATTATTATTTTTTTAATTTTTGGAGATTTCTTTCAGGTTTTAAAATCTTTAACTTATTTTTTATTTCAATTTTCAATCTATTTTCGATCACCCCCTAAGACGTACAAGATAATTTCGAATGCACTAAATCACCCATGTAGCTCAGGTAGACAGCCTAGGTCGCAGGTTCAAGTCCCTTTGTGCGAAGTGCGAACAGAACTTGGTTAAATAACAACTGTCTTAGCTGTATCCACTTTTTCTTATACCATTTAGTGGTAGACAAGCACACGGCCCACCTGATGGAAACTAGTAACCGCAATCTTTAGAGTTTAGACGTTTGCAACACCAGGGGCGTCACACCCGTACTGCCGACCATATAAGGGGAGGAGGGGGGAAGGGGGCAAAGGCTAAGAGAGTTTCTTTACTATCACTACAGAAGACAAGGCAGGGTTTCTCGGTCTTCCCACTGACAACACAAAACCTCTCCAGTAAAATCTAGCTACTCTACATAACGCTGCAAACTAAACACTTCTAAAAGCAAGAAAACCACATCGCTAAATAAAAACATATTACCTTCAAGCCCGACTGCAGCCGCTGTACCGGTTGTAATCTCGCATCTGACAAAGGGCAGCGCCGCCGGGCGTACCTAGTGCACATCTAACTGTACTCTAAAGGTCACGAGTACTCGGGCCTTGTTTATAACTTATAAAGAATGGTACTGTTATTAAGATAACGAAGGCTGTTTCTATATGATTTGAACAACAATGGTATGGTCCCGTCTACGTGAGTGACGTGAACCCATTTAGATTGCCAAATGGAGAAAGTTATACGAATGCTGGCTATTAATTTGGGTGCATGGAAAGCTGTAATAAAAGAAGTATTTTGCTCATCAACAAACTTCGGGAGTTTGGTGGTTAAAGAGAGCTTTATGGTAGAGTGGCCTCTGGTTCAAATCCGACCCATTACACTACGATGTCAACCCACTTCGAACGAAAGATATTTTGTTTATCTGAAGGAATTAGCGGGCATAGTAGACAGTAATTATGGTTACTACAGTCGATACTGTCGGATCTTTTCTTTAAAATTACTTATATTCTCTGTGATAGAGGACCTGGATTTGATTCCAGGCTAGACAAAACGGATGATTTTTTTTAAATTTCATGACAATTATAATTTCGCCTGACATAACTCCATCCCTCACATTAATATTAACAGAATATTTTATAGGTCACTTCAATTTCACCTCACCGCGCCTGATGATAAGCTGAAAAACCATTACAAACATGTTACAGTGTTACAATGGTGGCGGGTCTCATCAGATGCTTTCTCACGCTTAAAGGACCCGAGATTGTAGGAAGAAGGGCAAAGTCTCATAAAAGAGGGTCACCATTGCAAACACGTACAGTGCTACAATGGTGGCGCTCAGCTTGACGGCCTCAACTGATGCTTTTTCACGCCCCGCTTAAAGGACCCGGGACTATAGGAAGAAGGAAACACGTATACCGGCAAGGAACTCCAAGATTTAATTGTGCGGCAGAGGAAAGAATCACCCAACCGCTTGGTTCTTGATGAAATATTCTGCACCGTATGCTAGTGATATCGAAACCCTGCACGTGTTGTCGTTTGTAAGAAACGAGAGGGTGGGATTAATTGGAAGAGCTCATCAGATCATATCGTGAAATGAGATGTTCTGATGAGTAAAAAATCATAGTATATCACAATCATAGTATTTTTATTGTAATTTCCCGACAATATTCTTATGTGGCTAGTACTTTTACCAGCGAAAACCGTTAACCGGGCCCTTAGTAACTACTTATTCAATTCATATAATCAATTTAACCATTTAACGACAGCTGAAGCAAGATTTACGTCGCCGTACTTTCTTCTGCGCCGGCGCCACCGTTCGTTAGAAAGGTAGCCGCTGCCACAGATAACATAATATTAAACCGATGTTGCTGCACTCCCTTCGCCTCGGGACACGCTGCGCCCGCGCCGGTTTTATTATACCCTCAGTGATTAATGACATCAAGTGATATTTAGTAACCATTTTATAGATAAATATGTTCAATTTTGTATTTAATTTGGGATATTGTGAAAGTAATGAATGACAGACATTTTTTTAATAAAACGTATAAAAAATGACGGTAGTTCTATTTTATGATAAATAGTAGTACCCTTTTTTTATCGTGGGGCAAGACCCCACGTATACCACATCCGCCAAAACCGGTGGAGGTGATTATGTCGAACTCGAACCGACCAAAACGCACGCCGTCCATGGGTATTTGATTGCCGGAGGTGAGATTATACAAGACATATCTCTCGCACCCCGGCAGCCCCGGGGACATCTCTGTTGAGATGACCCTCTTCCCCTAATGTGGGGACCATGGTGTCCCTATCTAGGCCCTGGGTATGGGGTGTCACTTTGCGCCATCGCGTAGCCTGCTTCTGCTAGTGTGACAGGCGGCTCCACCCGTCACACCCAGGCCCACGCTCATGAAATAGTAGTACCCTGGAAAACGGGCCAACGGCTCGGAGGCTCTCCACATGTCCCTCTGACCAACAAAGAATCAAAGAATTAATTTCGTTTAAATTCAGTTTAGGCACATAAAGAGCTATATATGAATACAGCAGCATATAGCAGTGAAGAGCTGGGAAGGCCTACAGTATAGTCCCAGACCGTTTGTAAAGTTTTTTTATGGCACGTCAACTTGACTTCACCTCACCAGATGGTAAGCTGGAGGCAAAGTCTCAGGAAAGAGGGCCACCATTACGAACATGTAGAGTGTTACAATGGTAGCGCTCAGTTTGACGGCTTCTTTAGATGCTTTTTCACGTCCCGCTTAAAGGACCCAGGACTGCAGTAGGAAGAAGAAGTAAAGCGATTATATACATGTTTAGTAAGCAATCAGCAAGTAGGTATAATACCTTAATCTAGAAAGAAAATGTAAACGTTGCCCTTTTACCTGACACTTAGCCTTCAACTTACCTCAAATAAAAAAAAATTCAAGTAGGTATTTTTAATGCTCTGAATTTATTTACCTACAAATAACATGAAATTGAAAGAATATTGAATAGACTGTTAAATCAGATAAGAAATTTATAAATAACAAAATAAAAAACGTATACGAATAAAACTGGGTAGCAACCAGTACCGTCCGTAGGTATGTATGTTTGTACGTTTAATATCAAATTGCAAGCAAGCAAAATGAGCCGAATACGAGAAGCCCGTAATTTGCCAGTAATATCCAGGAAAACGTAATTCTGTTTTCTCCCAAAAACATTCATATGTGAGGAGTATATGTTTATATAACAAATATATGAATTACCCCGGAGGCAATGCGTCCGTGATATCACGAATATATTGTATTGTAATGATTGTATGTTATGGCAATAATATTATCTTTTATTTACGGCGGAGATACAGAGACATGGAATTGAAATGAACGAACCTTGGTTAAGTATTAAATGTATTCGTAGAAAGCAAGAAAACATATTCATGATTTTTGTTTATTTCCAGTTTTTATTGGCAGGTTTGCTCTGATATAAATTTCTGATAGTACCGCGGTAGCCTACTGGTATGGGTACTGGACTACTGAGACGAGGTCTCGGGATCGATCCCAGGTTTTACCATGGTACACTCTTGATTCAATGACTTTTCGATGCTTTTTGAAGTTACGTGTGCATTTATTTGTATACATTGGGATCTAAACATAAACTGGTGAAATGTGGGTGCTAGCACCTCTGCCTACCCTACCTACCACGAAATAGGCGTGAGTTTATGTTATGTTTGATAAACAGTCTAAATATATCTATTTCACCCCTCACTCATCCCCCTCTCCCCCCAATGCGAATGTCGATCTAATTGTATTTGTTCCGGTCTGCGTTCACGTAAGTAATTTCCGATACAGTAACAGCCTTCTGAATAAACGTTCGAACGCCTGATGAATTTGTTAGAGGGATACAATTCTGTGATATTCTGTGGTAATGTTTCTCACATTATTTTGTCATGATTAATACATTTTCGGAATCTTAGCTATGTGGTAACGATAATAGCAGGGTAAAGTTGATATTATACAGGGCGTGAGGGAAATGCTTCCGAAGCCGAAGGTTCCTAGTATTTTTTTTTTTTTTGTTTAATAATGTTTATTTTAATTATATTAGAATCATTAGCAATCCAAATTACTAATATTCCCTCTAACCCCTCCAGTAGTGTAATGGCCAGGACTCGAACCCGAGACCTCTCGATTGTAAAGCCGACTCCTTAACCACTTCTGGTTAGCTTCTGGTACACTACATATTGGCATGTAAAACTTACGATGTTTTTTTTCATGAAAATATTGTTTCAATTAGTTCTACTGATACGCTCGCAAATAATTCTACACTGACGGACTCATAAACTGCATCAAAGTTTATGAGTCCTTTCCCGAGACTTTGAAATAAATATTTTAACCAAGTATGCATACTTTCTATACAGATTTAAATTGAAACCTCTAGATTGGTTCGTGAACTTTAAAACAGCGTAGGGTCATATCTTTAAGTTTAAGTTTATGTACTGGAAAGGACCTTAAGACTTATTTGAAGAAAAAACAGAAATTTAAGAAAAATTGGTTTAATTAAAAAATTGGTTTTAACAATAGACACAAACTTTATGCAAGGGTTTATTTGTGTTTTAATAAGGTGTATTACCCCCACGTGCCCTTATTACGGATTCTAATCGGTTCCGCATAGATTTTATAAGGGTTTTTAAAAGATCTTGCGGAATATTGTCCCATTCTTCTGAAAGTGCTGTTCTTAGTGCTGCTACTGTCGTGGGCGAAGGGTTTCTCGCATATACAGCTCTTTTTAAATTGTCCCAAACATGCTCGATGGGATTAAGATCCGGGCTGCGTGCTGGCCAATTCATTGTACGTATCCCAACCTCTTCGCAATAATGTTGAACTTGTGCAGCTGCATGCGGCCGGGCATTATCCTGCATTAAAGTAAAATTTTCGCTTATGAATCCCATGTAAGGCACCACGTGATCTTCTAATATCTCTGTTATGTAGCGATGTGCTGTCAAACCCCCTCTATTACCGTTTTGACGGACCATGTCTATGAACACAAGTTCTGTTCGCCCGTTCATCGATATGCCACCCCAGACCATACATGAACCGCCTCCAAAAGGAACACGCTCCTCAATGCAACTTTGAGCATATCGCTCCCCACGTCGACGATAGACTCTTCTGCGACCATCTGCACCATATAAACATGTCCTACACTCGTCCGTGAACAATACAGAGGCCCACTGCTCTTCTGTCCAATTCAGGTGATGACGCGCAAATCTTAAGCGAGCTTGTCTGTGAGCTGTAGACAACTTTGGACCATTTGCTGGTCTAAAAGGGGTGATATCCGCTTCCTTTAACCTTCTTCTTATTGTTCGTGCACACACGTTTACTCCACGCACTTCATTAAGCTCGGTTTTGATGTTAACTGACGTGAGGAAACGATTTCGCAGGGAAGTTATAACAATAAATCGGTCATCACGACCTGTGGTTGCTCGAGTTCTGCCTGTACCACGTCTCCTCCTGTAAGAACCTGTCTCTACAAACCTTCTGTATATTCTAGAAACCGTAGACTGGTTTAAATTTAAATTTCTACCAATCGTTCGTTGATCCAAGCCCTCCCGCACCAATCCTACAATTTGTGCCGCTTGTTCGGACGAAGTATCCATATTATGGTTCAAAAACTCTCGATGTGTTAAAAAACTAACCCAACAATTATGCTGGTAACAATAATTCAATTGACAAAACAAAAAAAATCAATGAGAATCAATTTAAAACTTTGCTATAAATAACACGCAAATCTGATACTACAAGTAAATTTTCTTTACCCGGCTATATTCATTTGTTTTACTGCAGTTCTATTTTTAAAATTAATTTTTTTTTAAGATTAAGAGCCAGTCTTTCCATATTTATATAATTTAATCTAAAAAGTTTGCATACTTATTATAAAAAATCCTTTTAGAGTAAATCTGAACTTTGATGCAGTTTATGAGTCCGTCAGTATAATTAAATGGTACAAAAAAAAGAAACAGAAAATTTATAGTATTGATATATATACTGTACTCCAGGTACTAGGTGTTTTCGGCTTCGGAAGCGTTTCCATAACATTCTATATTCCATTTTTTAATTACACCTCATTAACGTATGCCAATATCAGAATACAGAAATCCCTCTAAATAATGTATACCCATGTTCTCTGATATAATTTGATAACCAAATTACGTACGTCAGTGAAAAAACAGAAGCCACGTCCTAATCAAATATGATAACGGCGGTATTAGGGGCGTACAGAGCACCCTGTCTATCAAACCGTATTACAGCACGCTGTATGTATTTACTGATGTTACGTCTGATTGCATAGCGAGGTATTAAACACTTGGATTGTAAGAATCTGGAATGGAAATAATTACGTGATAGCTCCCTTGATTTTGAATTTCGTAAGGGAAATTTCATTAATTGTAGTCTGATTAAATTCGATTTTCAAAGGCTTATTTAAACAGACTTTAAAACTCTTAAATACGAAACTACAGGGCCAATTTAAATAGCGCCTCCATCAATGCAAATAGCCATATTCATGCATACAAATATTTGCACTGAGCGAGGATTGTAAACCGGCGCCTTTTTCGTTGCAGTCGCGTTCACTACAGTCCACTTAAGTGAAAAATACAGAACAAATAAATTACACATTATTATCAGAATGTTAAATTACTCGTATTTTAAACAGGTAAAAATATTTAACAGAAATAGCCCCACTATTTATCTAAAATATTATCAGGATCGAGTTATAAAAGGTGGGCTGTAGGTAAGTTAACCAAGCACAGTGTTCAACACACTGTGCTTAACGTGCTGCAAATGAGAGAATGAAATGCAATGAAAAAAAATATTTTAAAAGGAATTAATGTGGAAGATGTCGGATTGGGAACCATGGTGCACTTTTTAGAGGCCTATGTCCAGCAGGCAACTTCAATAGACTAATTGATTCATTTGTTTAAACAATAGAATAGGTAAGTGGCTTTATATGAAATATTGTATGTGATGATAACTGATGGAACTATTTAATACTAGCTGTTGCCCGTGGCTCCGCCCGCGTACATGTCGGTTATCGCGCAGTGCAATATAGCCTATGTTACTCACGGTGAATATTGCTTTCTAATGGTTAAAGAATCTTTAAAATTGGCCCAACAGTTTTTGAGTTTGTTCATTACGAACGTACATACACACATACACAAAAATATAAAGTTTCCCTCTTTATAATATTATCTATTTATTAATTAATGGTAGTGTATAACGTAGATAGTATAAATATGGGTACACACTTAATATGAATCTCCACAAAATTATGATATCCTATTCCGTCCTTACGTAATCCATGAGCACAAATAGGGGACGTTGTAATCATACATTTATTTTTGAGTGTGCGCCCTACAGGGGACGTCGTAATTGCATTCTTTATGTAATAGATGACGCTGGGGGACACAATATAACTTGTTAACAACCAGTCATACAGTGGGATGTAAAAGGGAAGATTTTGTTATAAATTCTTACTTTATTGAATTACCAATAAGATTTTCTTCTCCCATACTAAATCATTGATAAGAATCCACAATGGAATCTCTGATTAAATATCAACTTTGTAGAAAATAGGTAAAAAAATGGCCAAGTGCGAGTCAAACCGTACCATACCTTTAGTATTATGTTATCTGTGACCATACTATATATTCAAGAAGGGCGTTAGAAGGTTTCTGCATGGTAGGCAGCAAGAATGTGACGCTCCTGGTGTTGCAAACGTATTAGGCTACGGTGACCGCTTTCCATCAGGTGGGCCGTGAACTTGTCTGCCACTTCATCACTACATAGTATAAAATAAAGTCGCGTTTTCTGTCCCTATTTTTCTTGTCCCTTTGTATGCTTCTTTAGAACTACGCAACGGATTTTGATCCGGTTTGTTTCAATAGATAGATTGGTTAAAGAGGAAGGTTTATATGTATATAACATTATGCTACGACTAACAGGTGCGGAGTAGGAATGAAAAGTGTTGCAAAAACAGGGTTACGCAGACGAAGTTGCGCGGGTCAGCTAGTAAGTAATATAAAAAACTTTATCTTTCTTTAGTAATGTTGTCGTTAAAGCCGCCAATAAATATATGATCTGTGAAAAATATTCTATAATCTACCACAGCTAGATCTTACAGCCTAGTGACAGAAAAGATTTCAATGAGACTTTGCCTTCAGCTTACCATCAGGCGGGGTGAAGTCGAATTGATGTATCCTATATAAAGAAGACGGTCAAGGGTTCCGCAAGCCGGTTACTTAAGCAAAATCATTAAATCTGTATAGACCACTTAACGGCGCTTACAAAACGTCAATTTCAACAATATTTTATAAGTTATTGAGCAAATGGACTACTAGTTCGAATCGCGACCCAGGCCTGAGAAGACTTCGACAAGAAACTCAGCAGGCTTTTTTTTGCTCTATTTGCAAACATTTACTTAGTCTAGAGACAATAACTTGCTTGAGTAGCAAGTTGAGTGAACAATAATATTTGTGTAAATGTAGATATGGGAGTACCAATAAAGACAGATAATAAATTCAAGAAGAAGATATTCTTTCAAAAATCGCAGATAAAATAAAAAACCACGGCACGAACGCCAATAACTCGTTAAAATGAAGCTCCTGTATATAATAAACTATGCTTAAAACTATAGTGAATCATTCTCCTTGAGGTTCAAGGTCGAAAAACATATCAAATTACACAACCACTAAACATTTCACGATGGCATATTGAAACTTTAGGTACAGTCAGCCTCCAAAGTAGCTGAACATGCATACTATTAATAATATAATAATAATCTTTATTTCAGACCATTGATCCATAGTAATGTTAGTAGTACACAACACTTAAAACGGTTATCACGCAGTTGCACAGTTTGGTTTTGATATATCAATATACTAGTAATGCAATTATCTTGCATACAAATAACAACTCTTATATACCTACTTCTCGTTGAGGAGTGGGAGCTGCTCTGTTCAGCACGTCCTATGGATCGTGCAAACTTGCATTATTCTTATTATGGCAGAGGATGTGATTTCTTATTTTATAACATTACTAGCTGACCCGCGCGACTTCGTCTGCGTCACCCCGTTTTTGCAACATTTTTCATTCCTGCTTCGCACCTGTTAGTTGTAGCAAGATGTTATATACATATAAACCTTCCTCTTTAACCATTCTATCTATTGAAACAAACCGCATCAAAATCCGTTGCGTAGTTCTAAAGATTTAAGCATACAAAGGGACAAGAAAAATAGGGACAGAGAACGCGACTTTATTTTATACTAGCTGATGCCCACGGCTTCGCCCGCGTGGAATTTTGTTCCCGTTCCCGCAACCCTTGGGAACCTTTTCCCGGGATAAAAAGTAGCCTATGTGTTATTCCAGGTTCTAATCTACCCCTGTACCAAATTTCAACCAAATCAGTCCAGCCGTTTATGCGTGAAAGAGGAACAAACATCCATCCATCCATCCAAACAAACTTTCGCCTTTATAATATTAGTAGGAAAAGTAGGACTATGTAGTGATGATGATTAATTGTACTTCATACTTCCTTGCAGAAATCACGTACCTGCCTGCCATACATACATACAATCGCACCTATTACTCATTCTTCTTCTTTCGTGTCAACAATCCACTAATGTTTAGACCATTCCAGAATAAAACCTTGCCATCGACTGCACCGTTAGTGGTTCCATTCAGCAGCCTTAGCTCGAAATACTATCGAATTCGTAATGTAAAGGTATCGACAGAACGGAGAATTGCGGGCTACACACGCACACAGGTTCACAAGAGGCAGACTGCCAATCACAATGCTCCGTTGTCTCGAAACCTTTACATTACGAATTCGATAGGAGTTCATGCTAGTGCTACAGGTCGTCTTTAGTGCAGGAGGCAGGGCATCAGAGGCACGAAACTAAGTGCGTCATGGACTGCACGGGGGCACCGCAATCAAATGCGGTTCGGTCTTGCATTTCCCACCAGCATAGATTTTGCCTCGACCGTCCGAAGTGCGTAGACGGTTGAAAGATCGCCATACCGGCCATGGGAGGTTGTGTCCGCGAGCTAGTTTCTCCTGAGGAGGTATAAAGTTAAAGGTGGCAGTTACTCTTCACATGGGACACTCTCATCGTAATCATTTAAGTAGGTACAAATATTAGACTGCTACACTCCATGCTACGATTCTGACTTAGGTTTTTCGTAATCATAATTTGTAATTACGCCCTTCTACTTTCTTTTTTTTTCATACAAGGTCACTGCGAAGGCCTAGGGCGAGTATTTTGTAATGTTTGACATGTCTAATTTTCATCATTATTTTTACTATTTATTATAAGTTTCAGAACTGAGTTATATCAGTAACTTGGAATGTATTAAGCTACTTTTGTAGTGGGTTGACTACATACATTGAAATTACTAAAAGACCCACAGCCTCCTTGATTACCGCATTACTGAATTTAAAATGTCAGTGGCAGTGACTTATGACTTTTAATATAGAAACATTGACGTCACTGTAATATATATTTCTGTCAATGTTGATAATGGTTTATAAAAACGTTTCGCTGTCCGTCTATACGTCACTTTCTCACGCCTATACTATATGTGTGCGACTCGCACTCTTTCTTCCTCTAAAGAAAACCTTTATGGTGGTGACTGTATTTCCTTCTGTATTGTAATATACGAAGAACCTATCTCAATAAATCAATATTTATTGGGTTATTTTGACGTATCTGTTACTGATCATAAATATTGTGTGAATAGTTATTATATTATTAGAATTGTGTTCCGTGTTCTATTATTATATTCAAATTCAAAATAAGAAGGCGACTTTCAATTGTTATTTTATAAGGTTTATTACTTTTTTCACAACCATAAACTTTATGAGTGGGATGGATGAGTACCTACGATGTTCGCTGCAAACTGAACAACAAGAACTATATCGAGAGTTTCATCAAAACAGCTTCGCGTAAACTCCGAGTCCTGAACAGAGTGAGACGTTTTTTCACGCCGGAGCAGCGGTGTCTTCTTTACAGGACACAAATTCGCTCCTGCGTGGAATACTGCTCGCATCTCTGGAATGGCTCCGGAAAGTACTTATTAGATGCTCTCGACAGGTTGCAGCGACGTGGGGTCCGCATTATTGGGAGTCCTGAGGTCACAAATACCCTCGAACTTTGCAGATGCGTAGAGATGTTGCGTCCCTGGCAGTATTTTACCTTTCCTTATTCCTACAGTCACGGGTCCTTTAAGCGGGGCGCGAAAAAGCATCTGATGAGGCCGTCAAGCTGAGCGCCACCATTTTTGCACTGTACGTGTTTGTAATGGTGACATGAGACTTTGCCTTCGGCTTAGCATTAGGCGAGGTGAAGTCAAATTGACGTGCAACAAATAAAATTAAGGAAAATTAAACCTTCAAATTACGTGTCAATCCCATACATTGAACATTCTATTCTATTCTATTCGATACGTGGGCTGGTGGCTGGTGATCAACGAGGCGAAAAACATTTAATCTGGGCTTAATGGGAGCGTACATTTAGGGCTAATTAGTGAAATAAATTCACCGATGTGTTCAAGGATGGGTACGTGTGCCTAATTGAATTATTTTCTCAAGTCGTGCATAATATGGCAAATATCCTACAGAATGTAAAGTGGAGGTATTTTGTAATATGGATTCTAGAAAGTGCTTAAATGTATTTACAAAAATGAAATGCTAAAATTCTACACTCTGCATAAAAATGGTTGTTGAGAGCCTAAAATGAACTAGCAAGCATGGCTAACCTGAACTGGCCTAATTAACCAAGTTCCTTCTTCTTCCTTCCTTCTTACATAAATGCTCAAAACCATGCGAAGTAGAGGATCAAAAGCAAGTGGAGGACGAAATGCAAGTGGAGCCCGAGACATGAGTTGAAGGTCCTGGATACAATCAAGAACACAACACTGTGGGGATGAGTATGATGAGCTGATACAATGATACGTACTTCCGAAGAAAGGGAAACAGAAAATTCCACTTCAGCTATTTTTGAAGATATATAGCATAGCATAGCAGAATGCCGCGTAGTCCACAGCAGAATAGATTATGAGCCCCATTTCTTCACATGTGATATCAGTGACGTCATCGATGACGAAAGGATAGGGCTGTTTAACATCAGACAAATGTATACAGCCCAGACTCAGCCTCTTTTTTTTAATAAAGAATATTAGCAACCGAAGTTACTAATATTCCCTTTAACCCCTCCAGCTAAGCTCGAAGACTTGTGTTAGGAGTGGGTTCACGTCGGTAGTGTAATGGCCAGGATTCGAACCCGGGACCTCTCGATCGTAAGGCCTAACCACTAAGCTACCTTGTACTCGGAATACGGCAATAAGCTCTGCACTTTTAGGTACATACGTAGAACTGAATGCGATGGTTTTAAAATGTGGTTGTTAATTCCCAAAATGAATTCGGACAAATTCTTCTACAACAAGATTTTACTTCGACAGCATGGAACTCCGAAGCCACTCAATTTCGAAAACATTTTATTTCGAAACAAACTAATCCCGACACTATTGTAAACTCATCTCTGCTTTCCCCATAGGGAAATAGCCATGAGCTTATGTATGTATATTCTTATTAAATAACTACGTAACGGCTCTACCGACCTTTAACATTATTGTACCTTATATACCTATTTACCTACATCATTTAATTATTATATAGCTAGGTAACAACACGTTACCCTCAAGAAACCTCTGAATTACATTTAATCCTTCATAATATATCCCGCTGTAGGTTATTAAATTACATATAAATAGACTAAATAGCCCACCGGGCGCCCTCCAGCGTCCAATTAACTAACGAATTGAGTACGATTCTAACCCAAATTGCTTGTGAAAACGGCCTCAATATGGCTATACGTTAAATAATAGGCGCTATTAATTACCAACGAGACCAGAAACAGGCCAGTGACACGAATCTTCTGTGGAAACATACGGGAGGATAGTTGCGATACGAACGCACTTGTTATAAGTACTCTATTTTTGCGGAACCGGGTAATACCGAAACAAGATTGACTCCAACATAGCCATTAATCCCATAGACTAATTCATTACCGCATAACTGAATTTAAAATGTTAGTGGCAGTGACTTGTGACTTTTAGGCTGGGTTGCATTGTTGTTGTTACTTTAATTAGTGCAGGTAAATTACCGGTCAGTTATAAAACAAGTTGTACCATTTGATAATAGTTAAAATAACATCATAACTTGACGCTAATTGTAATCGGCCACGTTCGGCCGGTTAATGTTAATTGTTAACGTCGAATTCTATCAATAACATAACTTTAACTTAATGATGCACCGCTGGTGCAACACATTTAACAGAAACCATTAGAATCAATGTCGCTGTTAATGTTAAATTTGACGTAGGTAAACGCTTACTTTAAAAGGTAGTTAGAGCAACTAAGCCTAATTCTAGAAGCATTGACGTCACTACAATAAGTATATATTTCTGTCAAAGTTATCAACTTGGTTAGCATACTCTCTGCATAGCTAGCATCCCATCTCCTGTCCATCCCAAGATTGCCTGGAAGAGATCGCTTCCAGCGATAAGGCCGCCCATTGTACATTAGAACAAACTGTAACTCTCACTACTTGTCCTTGGTGTTTTCTTGTATTTATTTTTTGTTTTGTTTTTTGGTGTACAATAAAGAGTAATCTATCTATCTATCTATCATATTCTCTGTCACTTTCTGATACCAAGATGTTACGTAAAGATACGTATGTCATTCCTACACTTTGTTCCTCTAAGGATAACTCTACTCTAAATACTAAGTTTAACGAACATATTTAATGTGTCCAAACTCGTACATACTACTAAATAAAGTAAAGTTTAATAAAAAAACATATACAAAACTGGTAACTCGACGTATTCTTGTTTCGTGTAACTAGGACACAAAATGCTACTATTATGAATGGCTAAAAATGGATAGGTTTCGAGATAATTGAATTTTACACTCAATTCCGTATTAACGCAGAATTCAGCATTCAAGTACAATTTATTTTTAAAATTGGAAACTGAGAATTATTCTCATTTATTTTATAGACGATAGTTTTACTAGAACAAGAATAAAAACTAAAAAATACTTTTAAGCAGAAAAATTAGGAACCATTTTATAAAAAAAAATCCACTGTACTCTCCAGAAATTTTTAGTTTGTCGAAAAAAAATACTGTAATGAAATTTACCTGAACAAATAGTTCTTGACAAACACACTTATATAGCAAATAACAGCACTGCGGTACACAATCACATACCTGTCCAACTAATTACAACAAAATACGTGTCAATATAAATAATTACGTAAACGCAGACCCACGCAATATAACTTCCACGTGAGGCAATTTTAACAGCTAACTTATTTAGCAGAAGGGACAAACGTCATTACGTCCGCGCCGGAGGGCCGGGACCCAACCCTCTCATATTTCTATGCATGAATGAAATTCCAGCTTCAATAACACTTGAGGATGGTTGAACGCCTTTTAATTACTGTTTGCTGTCCACATTCATGGATGGAAAAACCAGTGGAATTGGTTTCAAAAACCTCGTTAGTATGGGAACTTACAAAAGCTCTGGCATATTATGAGCAAGCTTCACTAATTTACTGACATTTTAAAACAATTAGTATGCAATATCACTCCAAGATGGATCATAATCTCCCTGCTCTAGTTCCAAATACTTGGGGTCGCCGCAACATGTTATTCTTCTACATTCCTATCCAATATAATTTCCTTGGTCACATTACTTCTTTGTTATATCATTCTTCTTTCAAATAATCCATGCATCTTTTTTTGGGTTCACCTCTGGTACAAAAAGCTCTATATTCATACTTTAGACCTTTTCTTCCAATATTACTATCATCTCTTCTCATAGTATGACCATCCACAATAGTCGTTCGAATTCAAATTAAAATCAATTTGCTGGTGCCAGTTTCAAACTTTCTATACTCATTCATTATTCTTTCCATTCTCATCATATATATCACACTACACATCCATCTTAACATTTGCATCTTCACTACATGCAGTTTTCTTTCGTTCGTAGCTTTTAAAGTCAAATATGACGATCACCGTAAGATTAAAATGCTCAAGACGTGATTCAATAAGATATTTAAGTAAGTAGGCGTTATATAGTGGTAATCAATTACAAGAAAATATATTAGGGAAGGGAGTGGTAGCCATCATTCACCCACGGTTTAATAATCCCAAGGATAGCAATAGCAAAAAATCACTAATTGCCATAGAAAGGAATTATCAAACCGCGCCCCTCAAAGCAAGTAAATTGACTTCTTACCCGAAGAGATATAACTTAATACTTCAGACAATCACTATTGTATGAAGTTTGTGTGTGTTACATTATTAGAAGAACGAGTATTACGCAACAGATTTCAAATTCTAGAATTGTTCGCCATTTTATTTAAATTGTGAAGGGATTGTATGCGGGCGAATGTCGCATGTATCGCTCAATATAATTATCTCACATTGAGGCGTCTCCTGGGGCTGCCCTCAGGGAGTGTGTCCTTTTGCGATTTTATAAATAATGGAATTCATTCATTCAATGAATAACCCGGTATAGGTCGACATAGACGTACGTATGTGTATCAAGAGAGAATTTCGAGAAGAAAATCTATGTCAAAGTGTCTTCCCATAATCAGTCAGTACGTTTATAGGCTTGCACGTGAAGTTGGTTTTTGTCCCGATGATCTTTGAACTTGGTGGAACACAAAACACATCTGTGTGTGTGTGTTCGAGTGTGTTACCAAATTTAAGGTCTCGACTAGTATAGAATATAGGTACAGTATACACTATGACGAATTTCGAATTCAAGTTAGCTGCTACCGCAAAATGGTGAATTACCTTTTTATATTTCATTTATTTTTTATGTTAAATTATTATTTTAACATTTCGAGGTATTTGTGTGCCGGAGTTTTTTAGGGACATTTAGCTTACCTTCTATAGCCCCGAGTTTATTCTTACCTTATTTAAAGCATATCTCAGAGAAAATCAAAACGACGAAGCGTTCAAACAAAGGAATATCGAACAGTATATTCTTATTGGAAGTAAACCCAAGCTGGCACAACATCGTGAGCCCTGAAACATCAGTAGCAGATCACGTGGCCCTGTACAAATTCAAATTCCTAACTTTCCCAGCGCTTAAACACGTAGCGGCGCCCGAACAAACAAACAGATCGAACATTAATTTCAGAACGCCATCCTCGTGTATTTGTTAGTAAATCGATAAATAAATATCTCTCAGAGCTCTGGGAAAATCGTCAAGTGTTTCTCGTTAAAATAAAAGGAGAAAAAGCGTCTTCAAGATTGACAAAGGGCGACGCGAATGACCGTCCCCGCACCCCCGTTTCTAGGGATAAAAATCTATTTACGTCTCGAAGATTTTTCCTTTTTCCTATCAAGTTTTTGTTTGGAGCATTTGATGTGATGGACCTTCGTTATTGGCTCGCCGACTGTTGTGCGCCGAAAAAATCTTGCGTTTAAGGAAAATTTGTTTGTTTAGGCAGAAGATTCGTACGTTTAGAAACTTTCTATGGCCCGAGGTACCCGCCCTGAATCTTTGATATTCATGTCTACATAAGTTTTTGGTGTTATTAACTGTACAGAATATTGCGGTTAATAAAAACCTTGTACTTATTTGGTTTCTGGCGGTAAGTACGATAGCCAGAGCTTACTTTAACACTGCTATGTTATGATATGAAACCCTGCTTTATCTACTGCACAGAAACTACACCCTCCCCCCCCCCCTTTCTCGTCAGTGCACGTGAATTCTTCCTACAGTCCCGGGTCCTTTAAGCGGGGCGTGAAAAAGCATCTGATGAATCCGTCAAGCTAAGCGCCACCATTGTAACACTCTACATGTTTGTAATGGTGACTCTATTTCCTGAGACTTTGCCTTCAGCTTACCATCAGGTAGGATGAAGTATTGAATATAGAATTGACGTGCCCTAAGTGAATATATAAAAAAACATAGGTAGTTCCAAGGATCAAGTAAGTCATGAATATCTAAAAACATCATCAAAGCTAAGCGAAACTTACGTCATCGCACATGAAAAATAAAAAGGAACATCGCAAACGGTACCTACAGCAATGAATAAATACATATTCTTTCATGTCAGATCCCTACACAAAGAATAAACGACTATTTATTATGGAATGGCATCATCAAAGAAGGGGCAGTTGAAAACAAATTGATCCATCTATACTCGACCGCTGCGAGAATAGGAATAGTTGGATAGGAATGAAAGGTGGTATTTTTAAAGGATGTTGCGCCAAAAAGGCTGTTATAAAATATAAGGTTATTTAGATGATAAACAAGCCTGAAAATTTCTTGTAAGAGATTTCTCAGGCAGAGCCGCGTTTCGAACCAATGATTCATTTACTAAATAACCTATTGTATATTATGAATTTTAGCTGTTTGTAAGAATCATTTCGTGGTCTATCTTTATATATAAAAATGAAATGATGTTCATTGGTCTCGCTAAAACTCGAGAACAGCTTAACCGATTTGGCTAATTTTGGTCTTGAATTATTTGTGGGAGTCCAGAGAAGGTTTAAAAGGTGAATAAATATGAAAATGCTGGAAATGGGGGAACGGGAACGGGGTAAGAAGTCCACGGGGGCGGAGCCGCGGGCAACAGCTAATACATTATAAATGATATTTGAATTTTAAAATTTTCAAGTATAATTGTGAAGAGTTATCATTAGTCACAACTCACAAGCGACTAAACTACTGGTTGGTTAAAAATGATGTGTTATCATTTCAATGTGTGGCATTCGCCTAAGTTTCAAAAATCATAAAACAATAGGTTTGGCGCAGACGTAGACATACCCTTTGCACGACTTATGTCCAAAAGAGAAAATATCCAATGCAACAATAATAACAATGTCCAAGAATAACAATTCATGGGGCAAAGACTGGCCATTGCGATTCAACGAGGCAACGCGGCCAGCATCATGGGCACCTTCGCGCCGGGAACGATACGGGGTGGGTTATTTGACGCGACATAATCATTGCTATGTTTGATGAGTTTATGTTTAATTAAGTTTTGACATGTATTCTTTTTATTCTGCAAATAAACTTATATATTATAAAGAATAAAAAAAATAATCATGTCCAACAATAAGAATGTCCAATAATAAAAAGTCCAATTAATTAATTTTCGTCAAATTTTCAGTAGCTATATATCATATTTTTCTAGATATTCACTCCTGGTTACAGTAACCTTGAGTTTTGTAGATACTGTCCACGTCTAACGAATCCAAGTTAAATTTACCCTGTTATTTGAAATGTTATTTATTTGTGTTGCTACTGACGGCAGCTGATGTTATTTATACCTTTCGATCTATATCCCTTATGTCGGACATTCGCTGTTTTCGAACATATCTATTATGTCTCACTAATACCTTTTAGATGAGCGACCAAAAATGATTCTTGTTCCACAATATTTTGAGTGTTTTATGACTGCGGAGTGTAAACAGAACAGAAAAGCCTATTAGAAATGTGACATGACAGATTTAGTGGCGGAATCGATGTCGCTAAACTCATATATACAACCGTCCACTTGAACTCCATTTATAGATACGTTGCATAAAGAATTAATTGTTTTGATTTGTCGTATTATAGGTATACAACCTTTATTGCCAAATTAACTAATTTCATAATGTAAGTATTACAAAACAAAAAGTATTTATGACGTTTCATACTTTGAATCCAATTAGCTTGAATATAATACATCTAAACTTAGAGAGTTATTTTAGTCTCTGACTTCTTACAATAAAGTTCATATTGTCGAATTTGTCCTTCTTTGCGTAAAAACGCATAGCAATAACACGCGTCTACTTCATACTTCCACTTGTTTCTCTCCTACCACCAGAATCCACCACCACCACCACTCGCAGAATATAGCTGTAAATTTAAGCAGCATTATGTTGCATGTCCAATTAGCCTGCTACAATAGTGCTGATGATGACTTCAATAACCACCTACCATCAGGAACCTACTAACTATCTATTACTGAGATTACAAAAAAACATCATTGAATTATAAACTTTACGCCTATGCAATTAAAGCCCTAAATGAAATGGCACCGTGTAGACTAAATGTAGCAATGGTCTCCTTTCTTTTTAATTTTGAACTTCCTTCACCTCAGAGCCTCTTGTATCTGACCCCCAAACTACTCTCGAAGATGAGAGGTCAGATGTCCGCTGAATAGCAGGTGATTGTTTGGACCCCTAAATAGCATAAAAAATATTTCAAATAGAACCAACGAGAATATAAACCTTACTTGTTAGACAACAGAAATAAACATTACAAATAAATGAAACCGAAATGTTTCAGGAGACATATTTGTGAACATAGACAGCAGTTCGGTACACAATATAAAAGTGAAAAGCCCGTCTATTTGCAGCCCAGCTTTGCACATATATAACTCAATTTAAAAAAAACGTTCGCCTTAACCCTTTTGGATTCATTTCATTTCGACATGTCAATCGCGGATTTTCTTCATTCGTATTCTTGAAGGCTTCGAATTTCCTTCGTGGAAATCGTAATGCTGTATTGAAATCGGGGTGCTATCAGATTTCGTCAGGGCTCGGTAATGCGCCTCCATTCAAGACGTGAAGATTTCGCGAAATATTTCGAATATACGACGATTTTCAAACGACATTGACAAATGTGTGGGGTGACAACGCGTGAGGACTTACCGGGATATTTTTGTTGAGATATGATTTGTTTTTTTTATATGTAGTCTGTGTGTTTCCTTATGGACAGGTAGGCGAACTTTCAAAGGATATATTTAGGGGCACTAGTGAAAGATTTAGATAAATAAATAAATATTGTAAAACAATTTACACAACGAAACCTCGACCCATGGTAAGCATAGTTTAACTAGCTTGTGTTATGTGTCGTAGAATGCGAATAAACATACTTAGATACTTTTTTTTGTAAATACATACATATTATACATAGAAACCCAGACCAATGCAAATATTCATATTCATGCACACAAATATTTGCACTGAGCGGCAATCGAACCCACGCCTCCTGCGTAGCTGTCGCGTTCACTACCGCCACGCCACGGAGATCGTCAATTTTTTTGGATAGTTCACCGTGTGTTTTAGTCGGTTCGACACCTACATAGTAATAGGTACATAGATGGAGGTAGGACATGAGCAGTCCGACTGGGGAAGTACTCCCGCCCTACATAATACCGCGATTAATAATAACCTTGTGTTGTGTTTCCGGCGGTGAATAGAATAGCCAGAGCTCACTGGAGAAGTTTTGTGTTATCAGTGGGAAGACCGAGAAACCTTTCTTTGTCTTCTGAACTGACAGCACAGAGACTTTCTTAAACTTCTCCCCTCCCCCCTTTCCTCTTTCCCCCTCTTCTCTATATGGTTGGCACATTACTGGTGTTGCAAACGTCCATAGGCCACGGTAACCACTTTCCATCAGGTGGGCCGCGTGCTTGTCTGCCATTCCACTGCAAGCTGGTAAAGGGGTACCCGTTAAGCCTTTTCATACATCATTATGTATGACTAGCTGTGTCCCGCGGCTGCGCCCGCGTGGATGTAGCTTTGAGCACAGTTTTGAGTTTATTCATTACAAACATGTGTGTATGTTTGTAATGAATAAACACACACACACAAATATAAAGTTTTCCTCATGTAATATTAATATATAGTGTAGATAAAAAAATGGTAGGGGAATCCAACATTAAGTGACGATATCCGATTAGCAGCTAAGGCACAGTAATACTATAAGTACCGTGGCATCAGATTTCACTCTCCCTGCCACTTTTCCGATCTTTGGTTGGGAATCAAACTGACAACGTTTCCTCAGGGATTTTAAATCCAAGAATCGGCGTATAATCAAAATGAAAATCCCTAAGAACCCCAAAAGATTATCATCAGCTGACAAGAGATACAAAGACATGATCGGCTCCATCTAGAAACATTTTTACATTCTATAACTACTAATAAACTTATAAATATTGTTTATCAACAGTAGAACAAATAGGACAAATTAATCATCTAAAAATATTTCCAGATTATTGTTCTAGTAGAACATAGGGCACATTTTACTGATTTTTAAATACTTCCTATTTGTCATACCGCATAGTAGAACAGATAGGATTTTTTTCCTGCTTGTTATACTAGTATAACAAAAAGTAGAACAATGGTGAATAGTCTGATATCTCGCAGATAAACGTGCGCCTTGTATTGTGGCCCTAGTCAGGTGTATGACGTCACGTCCGCTGGCCATCAAGCCTGCACGTGACGTCACACGCCGCCATGATTTGTGAGCGGCGCCACAGATTCACAAATTTATGGGAAGGGAAGCCCGCCTCAGGATAATCGAGTGTCGTCAGTTTATTGAGATAAAGCATTTCTGAACCTATATTGTATCGTGGCTAGGTAGCCTAGTGGTATGGGTAAAGGACTGCTGAGACGAGGTTTCGGGTTCGTTCTCAGGTTTTACCATGGCACACACTAATGACTTTTCAATGCTTTTCGAAGTTATGTGTCGTATGTGTGTATTTATCGCAGGTTTATAAGTGCTTGGTTAATAGCAATAGGCTCGCCACCTATTACATAGGAACCTAAACATAAACTGGCGAAAAGTGGGTGCTAGCACCTCTGCCTACCCCTTCGGCGATAAAGGTGTGAGTTTATGTTATGTTATGTTTTGTTATGTATTGTATTCTAATACATACATAATAATCACACCTTTATCCGCAGAGGATAAACAGAGGGAAATTAACACCCACATTACGCATACGGTGTACAATATTCTACCAAGAACCAAGCGGTTCGGTGAGTCTTTTCTCGGCCGCACCATTAAGCCTTTAAATACCTTACCAGCTCACTTGTTTCCTTCTTCCTACAGTCTCAGGTCCTTTAAGCGGGGCGTGAAAAGCATGTTATGAGGCCATCAGGCTGAGCACCAACATTGTAACATTATACGTATTTGTACCCTCTTTCCTGAGACTTTAACTACAGCTTATAAAATTCGTTCGTGCCTAATATTTAAAAATAAACTCATTTAACCACAAAAAACTTCGCTATTAAGCCTACGGTGCGGTGCATCACTTATCTGTATGTACATTATCCGTATTACAAAGCATAAGCGACCGCACGTTTCCCACTAAAGCCCGTTAGCCTAGCCCACCGTTATTCATGGAACTAAGGAGTCCCGGGAGAGGCAGGGATAATTCGAAATTGGCCGGTACCGATGTTATCGCGGTCGACTTACTGTTCTCTATCACGATGCGGCCGCGTTTCCATAACCTCACAACACTTTTGTGTAACGGACCTTTTTTTTCCATGCGCAAAATCCCCACGGATACCGCCTCCACCAATTTCGTTGGAGGTGATTATGTCGGACTCAAACTGACTGAAACGCACGTCGTCTCTTCTTTGGTTGGCGGAGGTGAGATTATTCAAGACATATCTCTCGCATTCCGGCAAATCTGGGAAAATCTGCAGCCTGACTCCCTCATCATTTTCATTTTCTGAACCTTTTCCCAACTCAGTTGGGATTGGCTTTCCAGACTAACTGTGATGCGGCTGAACTTCGATATTTTCCGTGAAGCGACTGCCATCTGACCTCCACAACGAATAGCTCCTGACTCCCTATACCTAAACAAAACGTGCTCAAAGTTTCACTCATCAATCAATAGGTGTACCAATTTGCAGGTGAGGTTTGTTTGTGCTAAGATTTATATTATGTCGTGCGGCAATGCACCCGCGCACCGACGCGTACACGCCAGGCGTTTTCCTAAACCAGCCTACAATTATACAACATAACCAATTGCTTATAAACATGGCTACCGATTTATGCCCACCATTAACTACCTCAGATATCAGGCTTTGATAATGCAATCACAATTACATCTGGAAATTGCTTTCGATTTCTAAACAGTTTGATATTGATCTAAATTACTTTCAATAAACTTTAAAATTCATTTTATTTTCGACGCTTCTCGTGACCAGACCAGGGTGGTTCCTTTTTAGGACAAAGAATTAGTATTGCCATACGTGAAAATGTTGCTAGTTTTCTGGGAGCGCTTTCACTAGATGTAGGCAATTTGGCCGGCAATTGTATTAGTTTTTTTTAATATTCCTTTATCTCTTTATTTAATTACATTAATACTATGTGATAGCCTCTGTGGTGTGGCGGTAGTGAACGCGACTGCTCCCTGCTCTGTGCAAATCTTTGTATATATGAATATGACTAATTGCACTAGTCTGGTCGTGCCACGGGGAGCACGTTAAGCCGTCGGTCCCGGTTGTCATACGAACATCTATGACACTCGATATGGGTAGTTGGGAGTCCAAAAAAGTTCTACAACTCAACTCTAGCTGCAGTACTCACGAAGTAATATCGAATTTCGTATCGTAAGTCACTTCATAGAAAATTATCGAAGTTCAGCATAGTTAGACTGGAAAAAGCGGACCTCAGACTCCAGGGTAACATCTTCGACTGGGATTCACGCCAGGATGATGGTAATGAGAGAGATGACTAGTAGTATGTCTCGTTGATTCATCTGTAAATTGCCGAGATAGAAGAAGGCTTATTTTTATTTATGGCACGTCAATTTGACCTCACCTCGCCTGATATTAAGCTGAAGGCAAAGTCTCATGAAGGAGGGTCATCATTGCAAACACGTTCAGTGCTACATTGGTGGCGCTCAGCTTGACGGCCTCATCAGATGCTTTTTCACGCCCCGTCGGGACTGTAGGAAGAAGGAAACACGTGCGCCGGCAAGAAATTCCAGGATTTGATGGTACGGTTGATTGTTAAATTACAATTACTTACAAAACATTCTAGAGTCGACAAACATCTAAAGACAAAAGCTATCGCATCCCTCCATTTTGTCGTTACACAATTTACTAAACACATATTAATCAAATCAAACAAAGCACCCCTTCTAAGCAGCCGTCGAATCAACAAGCGTAAAGATTATCCCTGAGCCGTACGTCAACAAGACGGATGGCCCGATGGACGACAGATGGACACCCGCAGCGCAGGTGATCAATAACACTGGACAGGACAGTTCAACTGGACTTGGCACAAATTGGTTAGCAATTATAACGTCTTCATGGTCACTTGATGTTATACGATTGCTATCAGTTAGCAAAATGGACTTTCAGACTACAGAGGTAAATAGTCGCTCTGTTGCGGCGAACCACGTGTCGAGGTTTGTGCTTCCACTTGCAGAGTATTGCACATACGAAATCATATCCTCAAGTAAGACGTCTTTGTACTAGCTTTGAGAGGTGCGGTTTGGCTGTCCTTTGTATGACAACTGATAAAATTAAACTATTATTAGACCGCAGGGACCCCTCCCTCTCTCCCCCCCATAATATATTTCTAAGATAAATTGTAACATAACATTACATAACATAAACTCACGCCTGTATGCCCGGGTAGGCAGAGGTGCTAGCACCCACATTTCGCCAGTTTATGTTTAGGTCCCAATGTAATAGGTGGCGAGCCTATTGCCATTAACCGGGCACTTATGAACCTGCGATAAATGCAAAAATAATTTCGAAAAGTCATTGGTGTGTGCCATGGTGAAACCTGGAATCGAATCCGAGACCTCGTCTCAGCAGTCCATTACCCATATCCCCAATACCCATCAGTCCTCCATATAGTATAGACAAAATAAAATACCAAAATCCATAAAGACTCCTCGATTTAATTACAATCATTAAACAATACAGTCTCACCTTGATCCAAAGATTTCACTAACACTAAAACATTCGTAATAAAATTAAAGTTCATTTTCGTTTAACAACCTCTCCAGCCGGCGTTTCCAATATTTCCGATGATATCTCGAAGTGGGTATCCAACCTGAAAAGAACATGATTAAATTAAAAACATGAAGGAATACTCTACTATTCCCATATTGGTCACAAATAGAATACCTATGACCATGCCTGCTGAAAAAATCTGAAAAGAAGCCGAGTGTTTTTTTTTATACTGCGTAGGTGGCAGACAAGCACACGGCCCACCTGATGGAAAGCGGCCACCGTGGCCTATGAACGTGTGCAACACTAAGGGTGTCACACACGCGCTGCCCACCCTGAAGGGAAAGGGGGAGAGCTGCGAAGGGGTGGGGAGGCTAGGAAGGGGAGGGGAAGGAGGGGTATAGTGAGCTCTGGCTACCCTACTTACCGGCGGGAACACAACACGATGGTTATTATGACCGCGGTCTTCTGTAGGGCGGAGCTACTTCCCCAGATGGACAGCTCATTTCGGACGGGAGATACCGTCGTGTCCTACCTCCGTAGTGTCAGGAGCACTTTAAATATACATACAGCTAAGGAATAGAATTGCCTGTCTGAGTCTGTGTTCCTTAAAGGGAGTCCTGAGAGCCTTCAAGTCTCAAATAAATAGGTTCTAGGTAAACGTGCGACGGTATCTCCCGTCCGAAATGAGCTGTCCAACTGGGGAAGAACCTCCGCCCTACAGAACACCGCGGTCATAATAACCATCGTGTTGTGTTCCCGCCAGTAAGTAGGGTAGCCAGAGCTCACTATACCCCTCCTTCCCCTCCCCTTCCTAGCCTCCCCACCCCTTCCCAGCTCTCCCCCTTTCCCTTCAGGGTGGGCAGCGCGTGTGTAACACCCTTAGTGTTGCACACGTTCATAGGCCACGGTGGCCGCTTTCCATCAGGTGGGCCGTGTGCTTGTCTGCCACCTACGTAGTATAAAAAAAATAAAATAAAAAAAACGTGCCCGTGTTTCGAAGGGGGTCATATCGAAAGAGAATCCCCGGGTTTGCCGGGGTGTGAGGGATATGTTCGATATTATCTCAACTCCGGCAACTAAAGACCCGAAGAAGGCGTGCGTTTTAGTCGGTTTGAATCCGACATACCTCCTCAACCGGCTTTACTCGATTTTTCGCTCGATAAAAAGTTATATCACCATGGTTGATGATGATTATTAATGATAAGTTACAAGTTGTAAGCTAAAACATGGAAGACTAGAAGCAAACATTTTCCTTCGTTAAAAAATATTCAAATTTTTGAAAACGTGCTGAGATGACGATGGTCATTCAGTCACTGAACTCGACACGAAAAGCCTTGAACAGTTTTAAATTGCTAAACTGAAACATTTCATAGTTATGTATGAGACCATAGTACAAATATTGAATTATGTTAAGGAACTGGAGAAATATAGAGTCGGACTAAAAATGTTTAATAAAAAAAATTCCGTCTCACAAAACATATTTCGATCGTTTTCAATTTAAAATGTCAGTGGTAGTGACTTGTGACTATTACTACATTCAATAGTATTACATAATTGGCGTCACTTCAATATGCATTGCTGTTAAAATTGATAATAATTTAAAAAAATTGCAGCTAAAGAAAAAAAAAACCTTATTCCTTGCTATGCGGTGTAAATCGCAAGGAAATTAATTACGTGCTCAGCCGTACAAACACTACCAATCAACGTCTTGTAGAGTATCAGATATTTGTAATCGTCTCCATAGATATTGTGTCCATCACACCATTTGTCATCCATATTTCAAGAGCCGAAGGAAACTATTTCTGCTTCCACAAAGTCAACAACCGCATCAATCTGAAGGTGATTCCAATACATCTAATACATAATTCGCATGTATAATACGATCAGGACATAGTACAAACAAGAATATCTAAACAGCAGGTTAAAATTCATGAACTGTGTTTTAAGAAGGTTTTTTATAACCTCGAAAATAACGAACAAGTAAACAATTTTTTACGTGGTAATTCTCATGGAAACATTCAAAATCTTAACTGGAGGACAGTCAGTTTGGTCAAATTTCAATTGTAAAATCTACATATATAATAATAATAATAATAATAATATAATAAAAGATAATAGATGCAATAACCGTTAAATAAAGTCTGAAAATGAAATCTACAACAAATAGTACCACAAATAATATACTGACATGACATCGTCTGTCAAAGCAATAAAAATTTGATAAATAATGGACAAAAAGGATTAAGGATATGTTGACAAGAGCCAGGACAAAAACTATAGCACGAGGAACACCTCCGGACTCGTCGCCAAGCTCCGCTGCACAGCCTCCAGGAATGAGATCAGCAGCGTCGAGCTCCTCATCGAGCGACGAGTTTTTCTCCCCGCCGACGTCGCCAACACCTGTGCGTCGGCCGGGGAGAGGCCGGCTGCCGGCTGGCTTGGGACCCCGACGCTCACCGGTGTCGGATAGGGCCCCCGCTGCCGGTGGTGAAGTGCGCCGCATGAGATGGACGAGTTCTATTAATGAAAACGTCATGCGGGCATTTTATGTGGCCACAGAGGGTGGAACTAACCTTACTGCGTACCGTGTACGTATGCTATCTGTGTTTCAGGAGCTTGAACCTACTGTCAACGTTTCGGCACAACGCCTGTCGGATCAAGTGCGGGCCATTCAACGCTGTCGGTTGTTGGATGATACCGTACTTGAGAGACTTCGCTCAGACGTGCAGTGTAGTCTCGTCACCACTTACTCGTCACTAGTTGCAAGACAAACTCAAGATCTAACTTATGAAGCACCTCAGCCACAGCCCGCACCTGCTGATGAGGTAACGGGTGACGAGACTATAAACGTAAGTATTCAGTGCAATGATGATTTAAGGAGCGCTTTGGAGCTTGCAATTCACGAGTTTCGATCCTCGTGTCCACAAACTAGACCGCGTCTTCCGCGTTTGCCTACGCATAGAAAAAACATAGCGCTGGTGTGTGCCCTGGACTCGATGTTAACATCTTATATTGAGACTAGTATCGACCTTACCGATACGCACTCAATTTTGTATTGTGCAGCGATCGCGGCATGTCGAGTAGCTGGTGTTAGGTTTCCCGACACAAAAACAGCTCCTCGACCTGCCGTCCCTAATTGGCAATACAGAATTGAGCGGCGTATCGCCGAGACCAGGACACTCATTGGCAAACTATGCTGCTTCAGGTCGGGCAATACCCGCCCAAGAGTGATGCGCTTTGTGAAACGGGCATTTTCGGGGACTGATGTCAGTCCTCGTGAGTACCTACAACGAGTCACAGAGCGCATCGACTTCCTGAAGCAAAAAGTCTATGCGTGGGCAAACCGTATACGCCGCTATAAAAAGAGAGTGGATCGATATACTCTGAATCGCTCGTTCCAGAGAGATGAGAGGTGGGTTTATAGAAGATGGGAGCAACCTAATTCGGATGTGACTGATATGCATCGACCAGATGATGAAGCCACCAGCTCATTCTGGCGTAGCATTTGGTCGGTGCCAATTGGTCACACAGAGGGTGAATGGATACGGGATGTCAGACAGTCATGTGAACCAATACAAGCAATGGAGCCAATATCTATAACAGTAGATGACGTAGCGAGTGCAGTCCGTTCATTACCAAACTGGAAATCAGCAGGACCAGACGGACTGCACAATTTTTGGCTCAAATGGCTCCATAGTTCACATGCATGTCTGGCATCGCAATTCCAATCATCACTTGAGTCGGGATCGCTCCCTGCTTTTATGACTACAGGCATAACCCACCTACTCTATAAATCAGGTAGTACCACGGACCCTAAAAATTATAGACCTATTACATGTCTACCAACGGTTTATAAACTTCTTACATCCATTCTTAGAGATAAAATATCATCACATATTGATTATAATTCTATAATGTCAATCTCTCAGAATGGATGTAGGAAGGGAGCCCGTGGTACGAAAGAGCTCCTTATTCTTGACATGGCCATTAGCCAACAGGTTCGCCGTAACCGAAAGAATTTGGCGACATGCTGGATTGACTACAAGAAGGCCTACGACTCTGTGCCACATACATGGCTGTTGAGGGTGCTAGAGTTGTATAAAATTGATACAACTCTATGCACCTTTTTGAAGACATGTATGGGGCAATGGAGGACGGTTCTTCTTTCTCCAGGATGTCGTCAGGTTCTTGGGGACGGTATACCGATTAAGATCGAGAGGGGTATATTCCAGGGTGATAGTCTGAGTCCATTATGGTTTTGTCTGGCACTGAATCCTCTTAGTACAATGCTAGAGAATTCAGGGCTAGGCTATCGGTTGCGGAGAGGGGGTTCAGTTGTGTCCCACCTGCTTTACATGGATGACCTGAAATTGTTTGCCTCCACCGGCCCCCAACTGGTAGAGTTACTTACAGTAACTGAAACCTTCAGTAACTCTATCGGAATGGGGTTTGGAGTAGACAAATGTGCGGTCATGCATGTAAAAAGGGGTGGGATTGTGGAATCTGAAAGAATTCAACTTTCAGATTCTACATGGCTGAGGTCTCTTTCCGCAACTGAAACCTATAAATATCTTGGTATGTCACAAGGGTTAGGTATTACTGAGACTGTTATGAAACAGACATTGCGGGATCGTTTCTTTGGCCGCCTGAAAAAAGTACTAAAAAGTCTTTTATCAGGTGGTAACAGGGTGCGCGCCTACAATGGCTGGGTCATGCCAGTCTTAGTATACTCCTTTGGCATACTAAGATGGACCCAGACCGAACTAGACGCCCTGGATAGAAAAGTCCGGACGTTGCTGACTGCATATCGGATGCATCATCCACGGTCATCAGTAATGAGGTTGTATATCCCACGGAAGTGTGGAGGTCGTGGTTTTTTAAACGCCAAGACTCTACACAACCGTGAGATATACAACCTTAGAGAATATTTCTTGCATGTTGACGAGGATGTGCACCGAGATGTAGTGGCAATAGACAACGGACTAACTCCTCTTGCTCTGGCTAAAGAGAACTGGCATAGACCTGCAATTCTCAGCATCACCGATCGTCAGGAAATATGGAAGAGCAAAGAGCTACATGGACGATTTTATCGGGCCTTATATGGGCCCGACGTAGATTTAAAATCATCTGTGTCCTGGTTGCGTTTCGGAGATCTCTTTGGAGAAACCGAAGGTTTTGTCTGTGCAATTACAGATGAAGTTGTTATGACGAATAATTATCGGAGGTATATCTTGAAGGATGGTACGATTGACATATGTCGGGCATGTCATCGTCCTGGAGAGTCCTTGAGGCATATTATTTCTGGTTGTTCTCGTCTTGCCAACGGAGAGTATTTGCATAGACACAACCAAGTGGCCAGGATCGTTCATCAGCAACTTGCTCTGAAGTACAATCTTGTAGATTTGGAGGTGCCGTATTACAGATATGTGCCCGACCCAGTTCTTGAAAATGGCCGTGCCACATTGTACTGGGATCGATCAATCATCACTGACAGGACTATTGTAGCCAATAAGCCTGATATAGTGGTGATTGATCGATCAGAGCGTCTCGCAATAATTGTTGATGTTACCATTCCCCATGATGATAATCTCGTGAAAGCCGAAAAAGATAAACAAATAAAATATTTGGACTTGGCTCACGAGGTTGTCGACATGTGGGATGTTGATTCAGCAATTATTGTGCCGATTGTCGTATCAGTTCACGGATTGATTGCCAAGAGCCTCGACTGAGATGTTGCTCAAGAGGCTCGCGTTAGGCAGTTGGGTCAAGGGCTTGATGCAGAAGGCAGTACTCCTCGACACGGCACGTATTGTGAGGAGGTTCCTCTCTCTGGAGCCCTAACCTCCGGTAGCTTGGTCCCTGTACCCGATACCGGTGGGCTACTTTTTTTTATATTTTTAAATATGTTTAATTTTGTTTTTTTTTTTTTTTTATGTATTTAAAAATATAAGGAAAATGTATTTAAATGAAATAAAGAGGAAATAATAATAATAATAATAATAATATATTCTATTCTCTCTTAGCCGCGGTAGCCTAGTGGTATGGGTAATGGACTGCTGAGACGAGGTCTCGAGTTCGATCCCAGGTTTACCATGACACACACCAATGACTTTTCGATGCTTTTCGAAGTTATGTGTGTATTTATCGCAGGTTTATAAGTGCCTCGGAGAGCACGTTAAGCCGTCGGTCCCGGTTGCCATACAAACATCTATGGCAGTCGTTACGGGTAGTTGGAGCCCTCAAAAGTCCAACCAGCCTAACTTGGAACTTCGATATCGCCATTGGTCATTAAACCATTGGTTGTGGAGGTCAGATGGCAGTCGCTTCACGGAAAATATCGAAGTTCAGCCGCATCACAGTTAGACTGGAAAGCCGACCCCAACTGAGTTGGGAAAAAGGTTCAGGGAATGATGATTCTATTCTCTCTTACTCTCAGAATGGATGTAGAAGTGGGGCTCGTGGCACTAAAGAGCTCCTTATTATTGACATGGCCATCAATCAGCAGGTTCGCCGTAATCGAAAGGATTTGGCGACATGCTGGATAGATTATAAAAAAGCCTATGACTCCGTGCCGCATACATGGCTCATAAGGGTGCTTGAGTTGTACAAAATTGATGCGACTCTTTGCACCTTCTTGAAGGCATGTATGGGGCAATGGAAAACGGTGCTTTGCTATCCAGGGTGTCGACACATTCAGGATGATGGTGAACTTGTAAAGATTGAGCGGGGTATATTTCAGGGTGACAGTTTGAGTCCCTTGTGGTTCTGTCTGGCTCTGAATCCTCTAAGTACAATATTAGAGGATTCAGGGTTAGGCTATTGTTTGCGGAGAGGTGGTCAGGTTATTTCACACCTCTTTTATATGGATGATCTCAAATTATTTGCCCCCAACGACCTCCATCTGATGGCGTTACTTAAGGTAACTGAAACTTTTAGTAACTCCATCAGGATGGAGTTTGGTGTGGACAAATGTGCGGTCATGCATGTGAAAAGAGGTAGAATTGTGGAATCTGAAGGAATAGAACTTTCAGATTCCACAAAACTTAGATCCCTCACTGCAAACGATACCTACAAGTATCTGGGTATGTCACAGGGGTTAGGCATTAATGAGTCGGGTATGAAACAGTCCTTGGGGGAACGCTTCTTTGGCCGCCTGAAAAAAGTACTGAAAAGTCTTTTGTCAGGCGGTAACAAGGTGCGAGCCTACAATGATTGGGTCATACCCGTCCTTACCTACTCCTTTGGTATACTCAGATGGACTCAGACTGAACTGGACGCCCTGGATAGAAGAGTCCGTACACTGCTTACTTCATATCGAATGCACCATCCACGTTCTTCAGTAATGAGATTGTATATCCCGCGGAAGTGTGGGGGTCGTGGTTTTTTAAACATTAAGACTCTACACAACCGCGAGATATGCAATCTTAGAGAATACTTTCTCAATGTTGACGTGGATGTGCATCGAGATGTAGTAACTGTGGACCATGGGCTTACACCGCTCGCTCTTGCGAAAGAGAACTGGCGCAAACCTGCAATACTCAGCATTGATGATCGCAAGGAGGTATGGAGGAGCAAGGAGCTGCATGGACGATTTTATCGGGCTTTATATGGGCCCGATATAGATTTAACAGCATCGGTATCCTGGTTACGATTCGGTGACCTTTTTGGAGAAACTGAAGGTTTTGTCTGTGCAATTACTGACGAAGTTGTAATGACGAACAACTATCGGAGATTCATCCTGAAGGATGGTACGGTTGACATCTGTCGGGCATGTCATCGTCCCGGAGAATCCCTCAGGCATATTGTTTCTGGTTGTTCTCGTCTTGCCAACGGTGAGTATTTGCATAGACACAACCAAGTGGCCAGGATCGTTCATCAGCAACTTGCTCTGAAGTACAATCTTGTAGATTTGGAGGTGCCGTATTACAGATATGTGCCCGACCCAGTTCTTGAAAATGGCCGTGCCACATTGTACTGGGATCGATCAATCATCACTGACAGGACTATTGTAGCCAATAAGCCTGATATAGTGGTGATTGACCGATCAGAGCGTCTCGCAATAATTGTTGATGTTACCATTCCCCATGACGATAATCTCGTGAAAGCCGAAAAAGATAAACAAATAAAATATTTGGACTTGGCTCACGAGGTTGTCGACATGTGGGATGTTGATTCAGCAATTATTGTGCCGATTGTCGTATCGGTTCACGGACTGATTGCCAAGAGCCTCGACCAACATCTCAAGAGGCTCGCGTTAGTCAGTTGGGTCAAGGGCTTGATGCAGAAGGCAGTACTCCTCGACACGGCACGTATTGTGAGGAGGTTCCTCTCTCTGGAGCCCTAACCTCCGGTAGCTTGGTCCCTGTGCCCGATACCGGTGGGCTACTATTTTTTATATTTTTAAATATGTTTAATTTTGTTCTTTTTTATGTATTTAAAAATATAATCTATATGTATTTAAATGAAATAAAGAAAATAATAATAATAATAATAATATCCAATAGTAGTGTCCACCACCGGAGTTATCCCTAAATATCTGCACCATAGTATTAAACTAATAGACCTGAAAGACAACATTTACATACCTATTCAAAAAGCCGCAATACTAAATACTTGTAGAATTGTAAGAAAGTTCCTGCAATTAGAGGACACGGAAATTACACAGCTTCAATCACACTCCCAAACACCGCATTTACTTGGTTCCGGCCCGTAAATGTGGTTAATACCAGCTCGATGAGCTGAGAGTAAAAAAACTACACAAAAATAATAATAATCATTTATTTCAGGCAACATGAGAAAAGTTACAGTTGTTATAAACTTATTCTACGGCCCATAGATATATACCTTAAAACTAAGAATACATAGAAATATATTACAAAACTTGTTAGTAAATAACGACCTATGTTAGTAAGCACTTCCTACACACTAAGTCTTTGTGCGTTCCTGTGGCACTGGTCCGCGGAAGCGACGGAACACCACCCCCTGTGGCCAAAAGTTCTCGTTCATAACGAGGTCCAAGTAACAATTGGGTACTCGCACCACGAACGATAAAAAGTTAACGTTGCGGCGCGACTCCAACAGCTGCACTCTCGGCGTGTATTTGAGCTTTTGGCGCACGTACTCCACGATGCTCTTTGCCGTCGTCGTGTAGTGTAGACGGGAGATATACACCGGGGTATTCGGCTTAGCGGCCTGCAGCGAAAGGTTGGGCATCGCAGGTGCAGTGCCGCATCGGTTCTGATTGGTTTTCTGCTGGCGTTTCTTTCTTTGAACCTGCATAAAACCATCTGGAGCCCTCTGCCTGTCTGGTTCTAACAGTGGCTTCGGGGGTACGGTCGGCGCGCTTTGGGCGACGTTAGCAAAACTTCGACGAGGTGGTGGTTGAAGTTTCACCTGGGTTGTTGTTATAATGTACTGTATAATAACTTTCCTACACAAGACAACACGTGAAGGGCTTAGATGTTACCCGCATACTGTGCGAAATATTCCTACAAGAACCAAGCGGTTTGGTCGATCTTTCCTTTGCCGCACCATTAAGTTTTGGAATTCCTTACCGCGCGTTTCCTTCTTCCTATAGTCCCGGGTCCTTTACAGTAACGTGCAAAAGCGATCAATTTCTTTGTTTACGACCCACAACTGCCTACAGTCTTCGTCGCAATGGGCATAAAATAATATTTATCATAGATATTTAGTTTCTTATTTATGGCACGTCAATTTGACTTCTCCTCCTCCTCCTCGCCTGATGGTAAGCGGAAGGTAAAGTCTTAAGTAAGAGGGTCACTATTAGAAACACTTACAGTGTTACAATGGTGGTGCTCAGTTTGACGATCTCATCAGATGCTTTTTCACGACCCGCTTAAAGGAACCGGGACTGTAGGAAGAAGGAAACGCGAAGACTTTAGCGGGAATTAACATGATCAGAATATTTGCTTACCGGATACCTTTAAAACTGAAATCCCTTAATTCTATCTTTGATATTCTAAAACTCAAACGCGACTTCGGCGTAACAAACATAATCTCTTCTTCCAAATCTGTGAACCGCAAAATAAGCCTCTCATCCGCCATTTTGATAGCTTCTTAATCCAATTACACAACTTTATGACAAAAAATAAACATTTTGGGACAAAAATAAAGGCAGTTTAGTAAAAAAACAACATTATTTGCCATTACAAAGTAAATTGCTGATCTCAATGGTTCCACGAATGGAGGTCGGTTACCGTAACTTTAGCTCATTGTTAGCGAAACCTGGGTTATTATTAACGTGATCATTATGGTATTTGTTTTAAATTTATGGCACGTTAATTTGACGCCTCGCCTGATGTTAAGCTGAAGGCAAAGTCTCATAAAAGAGGGTCACCATTTCAAACACGTATAGTGCTACAATGGTGGCACTCAGCTTGACGGCCTCAACAGATGCTTTTTCACGCCCCGCTTAAAGGACCCGGGACTGTTGGAAGAAGGAAACACGTGCGCTGGTAAAGAATTCCAAGACTTAATGGTGCGGCAGAGGAAAGTCTCACCGAATCGCATGGTAGGTGATAGTTGGACATCTCTCTGCACCACCTTTAGTCAACTGGTAGAGAATGCCTACAACATTAAGTCCTACATACTTATGCATAAAGTTCAATAAATAAATAATTGTGGAAATAGAAGAAACTATATATATGTATGTACCCAAAACAAAGGCAAATTTGCCACCATGTTTTGCCATCCATTACAATTACGTATATAAAGTGGAGAACATCTAATAGGTGTATCACAATGTTGACTCAACACAACGACGGCTAATGCCAAGTTAATCTAATAATGTTTAGGGGATGTTCGCATTGGGCTTATAGTGAGCCACTAACTAACTGTCCTCCTGATAGAAAGTGGTGACCGTGGTCTATGGACGTTTGCAATATCGGAGGCGTCACAATCGTGCTGTCAACCCTGTAGAAATCTTGTAATGCCATTCTTGAAGAACCTGATATAGTAGTTTCTTAGCAAAACAACAGCAGGGAGTTCATTACACAGCCTGAGCGTGAGCGGGATGAAGTTTTATTCATACCGCACAATGCGCAAATTCGGGGGCTTACAGTTTGTGACTAACTAATTGCTTTTGACCTTCAATTTTTTTGGCTTACAGTTTATTACTTAAACATTTTTGCAAATAGTTGAACTATGAAAATATAAATAGGTCGCGTAAATCAAATGGTTCTCATTTGATTCATTGAAAATAAGTTTCTTATAATTAAATGTCAAAACGTTCTATTGCAATAGAGAACTATAACATCATACTACGCATTATCTAAAGATCCTTTGAAACGCAAATCCGCTCTCCTATTCTTTCTCTTCATTTGTTTTATGTTGGTTTTTCTGGGAGCGACTGCCGTCTGAAAAAGTCTGAGCTAAAGCCTCATTCGTTAATCAGCTAGTGAACTGTAGCAGTTTGCGATAGGATAGAGTCCCAAAGGTCTTGGCAGAGACCTATACAGCATTATAGAAAATTGAAACCATAGACTAATACATAATATTTGGCGAACAATCTATCTGTCACAAAAAATTCGCTAAGTTAGAACACATCGAAAAAATAGTACAACTGGACAGAAAGCCCAACAACTGTAGATATATTTAGTTATGGCTACACGACGCCGAAACGACTATAATTGTTTTTAGAACATCAACAAGGCTAATGGGTAGTTAATCTAATGACAAGTATATTTGGAAACTGGAGGGTTTACGATACGCGACGACACGCTTACGATACGAGCTTTAATAGAATGTATTTTCGTTAATCTCATTATTCTTCCATTGATTTTCCAAGTAGCGTCCAAAATGAATACTTCGGAACCCGGTACCCCCGATTGGCTTAATGTTCTTTGATTTTTTTATGGTTTCGATCTACTTTTTGTCTGATCTACCAACCCTGGGGAAGAATCCGCCACCTATTCCATCAATCAACAGTTGATACCGGCTTACTTACTGAACATCTCCCCGGTAGGATCATAAAGGAAAAAGAAGTAGAAGAAGCAATATCATTCTACTTAGACGTTCTATCAAAGTTCGTGTTATCAAAATCACCTGTAATTTATTTTCAGGTCGCGAGAATGTGCGCTGAATTCTACCCGACGCAGTTGGTAACAAATAAATCCTATATCGTGATATCTAAAGATACTTTTTCCGCCTGAAACATCCCTTATATTTATCTTAATTTCCGATTCCTTTTACAATCTTACCTTATCCCTTATAACGCTACTATCTATCTAAGTGAAACCCTTATAGCCTATCACATAAGCATCATTATTGTGTAAACATTCGTTTTATAAACAGTAAAACATGTTTGTGAGGACTCATGTTAGGTTGGCGACAGACTGTTTTGTTCGCTAGTGATTTGTGACGTCATTCCTTATTGACTTTTATAGCGAATTGCTTTGGAGATGTACCGATAAGTGGACAGACAGGACGATTATCTGTCTCTCGCTGTAGTGATTAAACGCCTCCTAATATTTACGAGCATTACTTTGATTAATCGTTATTCTTAAAAGCTGTCTTGTAATTTTAAAAGGCTGAGTTAAGGGTCATACGTGATATTATATAGGCTTCTACATTAAGTATGTTATCTAATACAAGAATATCTTTCAAATTGAATTTATTATATATACAGTAATTAGCGCTTTTAAATTTAGGTCAGATGGAAGTCGCTTCACGGAAAATATCGAAGTTCAGCCGCATCACAGTTAGACTGGAAAGCTGACCCCAACTGAGTTGGGAAAAGGTTCAGAGAATAATGACAGAAATTAGCGCTTTCAAACAAATCGATAAATTCTCTAGATTTTTTTATACCACTTTGGTGGCAGACAAGCTCACGGCACACCTGATGGAAAGCAGTCACCGCGGCCTATGGACGTTTGCAACACCAGAGGTGTTATATTTTATTATTTTATAATAATAGAGTTATTATTATAGCTCTATTATTCTTATGAATTCTGCAGCATATCTGGTACTCAGCGTAAACGTTTTGTGTTAATAAGTGAAATATCCCTATCACTGATACATTATTCTACTTGACTTTAATGTGGGTAGACGGAGCATTTCAATTGGTCAACATAGAACTACCATAAATTAAACCAACTTAAAATGTGTCAGTTAATACCAACGCGTGTAGTTACGGTACCTTTAGTCAAGTTGAATGAGCTCTGAGTTGATCACCATTCGCTTTCTTTTACGGTTTTTAAATTTAACATACAACGATGACCCCGGGGTCGACACCCCCCCGTGGCCTGACCCCAGCTTCCTACCACAGACAGAGGAATTTAATATACAGTGACCACCCTTAAAACAATCAATAAACAAGTAAAATGTATGTAAATGCATCAAATATACATAATTCTGTTGAATAATTCGCCACATTTTGTACGGAAGTCGAACCCGAGACCACGAGGTGAGAGGCCGCTCACCTATGGCATTGACTTCATAAGGTAATTTCTCTCGTACCGATTTTAATGGGGTAGTAAATATTTAATAGGTTGGAGGGAGTCTGGGAGGGGGGGTTCTGACGTCAGAAGATATTTGTAAGACTTCTGAATAAGTCATGGCTACTATACTAACATTATCTGATTTAAATACTGCTTATCCATTGTTACGACCGTTGACCTTTTTATACCACTTAGGTGGCAGATAAGCACCCTTTATCGAATGTGGTTGTAGTGGTAACGTGTGTTTTTTTTATAACTCTGTTCCGTTTATGCGACGTGTTCCATTTGACGTCCACAACAAATTGAAGATATCGAAGTTCTATAGGTAACTTGTTATACATATCTCGAAATGTGGGTGCTAGTACCTCTGTCTACCCACTCGGGGATATAGGCGTCTACATCCCCGAAGGGGTAGGCAGAGGTCCTAGCCCCCACATTTCGCCAGTTTATGTTTTTAGGCCCCAATGGATAGGTGGCGAGTCTATTGCCATTAACCGGGCACTTTATAAACCTGCGATAAATACACACATAACTTCGAAAAGCATCGAAAAGTAATGTGTGCCATGATAAAAGTGCCTCGTCTCAGCAGTCCATTACCCATATCACTAGGTTACTGCGGAAATTAGTAAAGATAAAGTAAGTTTAAGATAGTTTTGCAAATAGTAAGATTTTCAGTTCAGTCCTACAGAAAAAAGCTCATATAAATATTATTTACTATCCGGAAAACAAGCAGGGCGGTTAATATTATATGTGCATGTTACGGTTAGATTGATCAATTGGACACTATTTATAATTACCGAGCATTATCGCATAAACTAACACACACGCACACATAGAATACTATAGTTGCGGCACGCTATGATGGCCGTTTTGACTGATGTTGCTCGTTTTCTCTTTTTTGGTGAGTGAAGTTTATTTATTTCTGTGATAGTCTCGCCATATTTTTTTTTAGTTATTCGTCTAACAGTTCGTTGTCGAATATTAACGAGCAAAATAAGTCGTGTCAAAACGATCAATATAGCGTGCCGTACTTAAATAACACACGATATTATAATGTGTTAGAATCAGTCATTTTTACCAGTAAAGAAATAGTTGTGTGTCGCAGAAAATGACTAAAAGATACAGCAAGTGAATATAATATGGGGTTCTTCAAGAAGAACATACAAGAAGAAAAAGTGTGTCCTTCGCACTTGCGGAATATTGCACATTTGTTAAACCGTTGGTGAGTGGTGCGTTTCCCTTCCTCCCTCAATATATTTTCTTGTAATTGATTTCCGCCAAGTAACTCCTACTTCAATATCTTTCTTCTAGAAGGTCATAAGGTCTTTATATCGGTAAATTATTAGTTAAATCATGAAATCTAGCACGTATCTAAGAGCAGATCTCGCCTTATAACCAAAAAAAAAATATATTAATAAACATATCAAAATTACCAATCATTATTAAATTCTAACTGGTAAGTATAAAATATTTATATAAAATAGTGAATAATGAATGTGTGTAAGTATGTATATGTATGTTTAGTACCTGGGGTCCTTTTGTATACCTTCATTCATTAAAATCATCAGTTCCATGTACTTTTAATTTCCTCTGTGGATGATGTTGATGGAAGAAAACTCAAATTTGAGTTAAGCTCGCCTTTTGTACATAACATCTCATAACTATTGTATGAATGTAATCATCATCATTCTCTGAACCTTTTTCCCAACTCAGTTGGGGTCGGCTTTCCAGTCTAACTGTGATGCGGCTGAACTCCGATATTTTCCGTAAAGCGACTGCCATCTGACCTCCACAACCAATAGTCTAATGACCAATGGCGATATCGAAGTTCCAAGTTAGGCTGGTTGGACTTTTGAGGGCTCCAACTACCCGTAACGACTGCCATAGATGTTTGTATGGCAACCGGGACCGACGGCTTAACGTGCTCTCCGAGGCACTTATAAACCTGCGATAAATACACACATAACTTCGAAAAGCATCGAAAAGTCATTGGTGTGTGCCATGGTAACCTGGGATCGAACTCGAGACCTCGTCTCAGCAGTCCATTACCCAGCCACTAGGCTACCGCGGCTATTTGTATGAATGTAATATATTTATGTGCGCAATAAATAATTAAATTCTATGAATGTAATTTATGTGTAAAATAAAGAATTAAGTAAGTAAGTATAAATCTAACCGATTTTTCTACTCTGACCGTAACATATACACTCTGTTACGTAAAATGTTCCAGAAACGCTCAAGATGGCTACAACGTATGGCTCCTTGGGGAACATAAAAAATAACTTGCACAGTGAGCTCGGGGATGGAAATACGTCACACGTAATAACCAAGTGTGTGTCGCTTAAGAGCCCCTTGCAAATTTGTACGAAAAAATGGCTTTGTCACCAAACAGTCTTGGTACTCGAAATTAATGTTATATTATGTTTAAAACGAAGTATGTGAAGTAGGTAGGTACTATTAAAGTTAGCTATATCTGAAACACTCCCGAAACCGAAGGTCTTGGTAGTACTCCTGGTACACAACATATTTTTTTTTCGCATTGTTTACTCTCCATCGAATCAGTAAAGCTAAATGAAACGAAAATTTCATAAAAAAAAAAACAAGTGGCACCGCGCCATCTTGCGAGTTCATGTTTTTTCATGAATTTTTGTTTCATCCAGATCTACTAACACGATGAAAAGTGAAATACTTGTGTGCATGAATATGAATATTTGTATTAGTCTGGGTGTTTATGTATTTACAATAAAGTAGGTATCTAAGTATGTTTATCCGCATTCTAGAACCCATAACACAAGCTAGTTAAACTATGCTTACTATGCTAGGTGACGTTGTGTAGATTGTCCTAGAATATTTATTTATTTATTATTTTTTAAATCAAAAATGGCCGCCACCGTAAAATATACTCGGCTGTATGCAGTGGCGATTCTATCACTGAGTGAACCTTTACCAAATATTTACGATTTTTTGTTGCTTTTGATAGCGGGACCACACAAGCACCAGAGCAATAAGCATTTTTACTAATTTTTCGAAACATATATTATTATTATCTTATCTTGTGATATGTTTATTGGCGGTAAGTAGGGAAGCCCGAGCCCACGGGAGAGGTTTTGTGTTGTCAGTGGGAAGACCGAGGGTTTAAGTTGTCACCCTGCTTTGTCTTCTACACTGACAGCACAGAAATTCTCTTAATCTTCACCCTTCCCTCTCGGCCCTCCAAGTCCCTCTCTCCCCTTCCTCTACAGGGTTGACCGCACGAGTGTGACATGTGGTGTTGCAAACATCCATAGGTCACGGTAACCACTTTCCATCAGGTAGGCCGTGTGCTTATCTGCCGCCAAGTTGTAAAAAAAGGCAAGTTTTTGTCAAACTAAAAAAAACTGTGATCGAATTATTGTGTTATTATTAATAAACAGTTAAATTTTATTTCCTGGTAACACATAAAATTTGGAGTCAACAAGTCAACGATCTATAAAAATACCTGAATCTTCAACAAACGTCTCACAAGAGTGAATTAAATAGCAATAAAAGAAGAATAAACCTTTTGATATAAGAGCCACAATAAAAACCTGCTTAAATAACATGTCGTCGAATAAAGCTTAATACACATAAGCCTACAATGACGCCGCAATACGCATTCACGCAAGGAATCCTTTTAACTTGACAATCAAAATCCTATTTAGCTTCTCATCAACCTCAAACGTAAGTACATACAATCAATTATCAATCGCGCACGTGTACTCTACAAACTTACACTAACAATTACAACACACGAATTTAAACTTTATTGTTAAGGTGGTAAGAACATATTTCTAATTATTGGCTGAACAACATGGTCGACATTTGGAAATTAGGGCAGGGACTGAATAGTCGTCATTGTCGCGACTTCCCTTTTTGATTAAAACGCGCTCGTCAAGTGTAGCTAGAGGGCGCGTTGTGGGACTCTATGGATCGTCACTGATAGATAATTTAATGAACTTTCTATGGGAATGTTTTTGACACAAGTAAATTGTTTCGTGGAATTGCTCACATCGTTTTGTCATCAACTTTTACAAAGTAAAGATCGCCTTCTTCTTGAAAAAAGCCCTATTATAAATTTCACTTACTGTGTTGTACTCCCATATTTCAACAAATAACTTTTTATGTTAGATCACATAAGCCAGCCAGAGCATATTATACAGTTTACGTGAAAGGACATTTTCTTTCATTTATTCTACCAGCCACAATGCATGATTCCGTACAAACTCTGAAAATTTCACAACAGGAAACGTCGTTAAAACCTTCGATCCAAAACCTTTTTTGATACATTCGAACCTCACGGTGACACTCATAAATATAAATTAATGTTACGATATAAACCAAAAAATCTCATAACCTTCACTCGGAAACTAATGGCATACGAGGACATAATAAACATACAATATTTAATGACATCTAGAACACATAAATATTTATAGGACACGCAAATAGTGAAAGGAAACAAAATCCTCTATTTCCTTCGACAAAAAATATATGTCATTAAACCTGATATATGTAATGCAACCTACCCCCCATCAGCGATATACAGGCATGAATATACGCAAATAGGGTTGTTATGGGGGATCTGACCCATAACACTCGACGCGGTAGCACTTGACGAGGCGAGCACTTAAGCCACGGCGCCATTCTATAGACAATTTCAGTCTAACTTATGGTTCGATGTATTTTTTTAAACGTATGAGTTAGATGCACTATGAAAAAGATATAAGGTAAAGATTAAGGTAAAGGTACACTTTTTGAGTATGCCGGCTTCCGTGGCGTGGCGGTAGTGCACGCGACTGCTACGCACGGGGCGCGGGTTCATCCCCGCTCAGTGTAAAAGTTGTATGAATGAATATGGCTGTTTGCACTGGTCTGGTTGTGCTTCGGAGAGCACGTTAAGCCGTCGGTCCCGGTTGCCATACAACCATCTATGGCAGTCGTTACGGGTAGTTAGAGTTCTCAAAAGTTCAACCAGTCTAACTAGGAACTTCGATATTGCTATTAGTCATTGGACCATTGGTTGTAGAGGTCAGATGGCAGTCGCTTCACGGAAAATATCGAAGTTCAGCCGCATCACAGTTAGCTGAAAAGCCGACACCAACTGAGTTGGGAAAAAGGTTCAGAGAATGATACTTTTTGAGTGTACGTGTACTTTAGTGATACATACATACATGTAATTTCGCTAAGAAGATGAGAAACATGTTGTCCAAAGACCATCATTCTTGATCCAATTATACAGATGCTATGAATAAGGTGCTATAATTTCTAGTAGATATATTATGAAAAAAGAAAATAATGACAAAAGATAACTAACATTAGCAAAATTAAAACAAAACAAGACTTCCTATTTTCAAAACATCACACTTTAATAAAAGCCTTTTCATAAAGGAAACCTTTTCTCACGAAGCAATATTACACCATTATGAGAATAGAGACATGAAAATACAGAGAACTTTCTACACATCATATTTTCGGCGTGAAAATAGCAACAAAAAGAAATAATTTCGCAATACATGTTAGCAAATGAAAAAAGTCTCGGGACTACCATCCATCATCGCTGTAACGAACAAAAGCTTTTAGTTGTACACGCGAGACGCGCGACGCGACGGGCGCGATCGCCGCGCCTCGACACGTGTGTAATCAGCTTTATTGCGCGGTACAAGTCAATTCGACACAACCATGAAACTGAGTAATTTTGTTTCATAATCTAAGGGTGGATTTCAGCAATGAAAGTAATTGAAATCAAACCAGACTAAATTGGGTTGTTATAATATAATTTTGTAAGCCATCATTGTGTTGGGGTTGTCCTGTAAGGTGGTGGTGTAATTTTGAATAAATAAATAAATAACATAAACTCACGCCTATATCCCCGAAGAGGTAGGCAGAGGTGCTAGCACCCACATTTCGCCAGTTTATGTTTAGGTCCCAATGTAATAGGTGGCGAAGCCTATTTGCAATTAATTAGGCACTTATTAAACCTGCGATAAATACATGCATAACTTCGAAAAGCATCAAAATGTCATTGGTGTGTGCCATGATAAAACCTGGGATCGAACCCGAGACCTCGTCTCAGCAGTCCATCACCTATACCACTACAGAAGCGAGAAGGTAAACGGAAGGTGGAGACTACCCCTAGCCAGATGGACTGACGACCTGAAAAAGGTGTCTGGATGCGAAAGTTTCAGTTTCGCAATGGTGCAAATTGGAAGACCTATGTCCAACAGTGAACTGCGATAGGATAATTTATTTGACCCATAGTCAGTTATTTGCCACGCTATACCAGTTGCTAAAGCAAGGATAGGTCGACGGACAAAAAACGAACTTCAAATTGCCCTCTCATGCTACTTATGGCAAGCAGAACTCCAACAAACTTTACCTCTCTGAAAGATTTTTAAATTGCGAATACCGTAAATAATTAAAAATAAATAAAAAACAGGCCGATTTTAGGATCCAAATCTCTCTAGGCATTTAAAAATTATGGTGGAATAAAAACTTTTTTGGCCAAACTCATCAATAATTTACCGTTATAAACGTGTCAAAGTAAAGTCAATACATATTCAATTCAGACAGACAAAGGCCACACCATCGGCTTATAAATTCTAGGGTAGCAATACCTCATTACAAAGTTCAACCACTGTTACTAACTTCCAAACATTCGCCCACCATTATGGTAGCGAAACCTCTTCAAAATGGAGGGCAACATTATTTAATTAATCGCTTCCACTCGCAACAAACCCCGCAACCGACTTCAAAGCAGTACTATGATGTATTAAATACGTACTTGTAATCAAATTACTCAGATTACCCAGCTTGAGAGACTTCAGTAACTAATAACAATTATATTGTAATATTGTAGGGTTTGGAGGACGAAACTTGCTTTTGTGGGCATGTTATTGGTAAGATCACGCCATTTTCGTTAAGGCCCATACTCTAGAATCGAGCTCAAAAACTGTTTGCCATGGTCATTGATTATTTTATGTCACTTTATTACGACAGTGGCGTTTAACAGACGTCTTAATTTGTATGCCCTGGGAATCTTCGGCGTGTATTTATTATATTATATTATATAGATATAGAGCGTGAAAAAGCATCTGATGAGGCCGTCAAGCTGAGCGCCACCATTGTAGCACTGTACGTGTTTGCAATGGTGACCCTCTTTCATGAGACTTTGCCTTCAGCTTAACATCAGGCGACGTGAAATCAAATTGATATACCATAAATAAAAAAAAACAAACATACGTTCCGTTTTAATTATTTATTTTATTTTCCATAATATGTCTTGAGTAAATTTTATGGTTTTAAGGCATAAAAACCTCCAAATACTTTGTTATGATATGGTTTGTACCTTTTTTTTTAAACCACTTAGGTGGCAGACAAGCACGTGGCCCACGTCATGGAAAGTGGTTACCGTGGCCTATGGAAGTTTGCAACACCAGGGGCGTCACATTCGTGCTGACGACATTATAGAGAAGAGGGGGAAACAAGGGAGGGAGAAGGTTAAGATAGTCTCTGTGCTGTCAGTGCAGAAGACAAAGACCTAAATAAATCAATAATTATACCTTATTTGTAGTGTATGTATGGTATGGGTAATGGACTGCAGAGACGAGGTCTCGGGTTCGATCCCAGGTTTAGCATGGCACACACCAATGACTTTTCGATGCTTTTCGAAGTTATGTATGTATTTATCGCGGGTTTATAAGTGCTCGGTTAATGACAATAGGCTTGCCACCTATTATAATAATAATAATAATAATAATACATGTCTTTATTGTACACCAAGGATTAAATTATACAGCACATAGAGATGTTTGCAATGGTAAATACAATTGGCGGCCTTATCGCTCTGCGGCAATCTCTTACAGGCAACCTTAGGATGGAGTGATTTAGTAGGAGCAAAATATTTCTGGGCAGTTTGGTGTACGACAATATTGTACGAACAGACTTACAATAATAGAGTAAGTCAAACACATGGACACAACAGCTACTTACCTAATATACAACATATACATATACACTCCCATACACATACATTTACACAAATACATACATATACATACATATACACATTGGGACCTAAACATAAACTGGCGAAATTGCTAGCCCCTCTGCCTACCTCTTTGGGGATATAGGCGTGAGTTTATGTTATATTATGTTATACTTTATTTCGAATTATATTATTAGATGTCAATTTCTGTATTGTTATATCATGTCTAAAGAGGAATAAAATTACCGATTAATAAAAAACATACAATAATACGAAACAATACAAAATGGCGTGCAATAAACAGCTTTCAATTGCCAGCGCGCATTGAAATGCAGCACAAAGACTTGCACAATTACTGGTGGCATAAAGGTCTGTATCATTCAACTCATGAAACGATGCATCGGCCATCGACCCCGCGCACCTGGGACGATCGCTCTTTGCCAGGGTTGGCACTTATACCAACCAAGACTCATCAATTTAAAACATATAGTTTTTTTTTCATCGAAATCCCCTCGAACACCACACTCTAACAGACTTAAACGTATGGGACTTCGGGTCTTCGGTAGCCGGAGGTGAGGTTATAGGAAACATATCCCACACACTCCGACCGACCCAGTACCTTCTCTAAACAAATGTCTCCCTTGGGGTGTGGGGACCACAGTATCTCCATAATTTAATACGTACCGGTTAAAACCCCCGAAAAGGTGGCCAAAGATATAACACCCCCTTTTCGTCAAATACAATTTTCGTGTGGCGTAGCGGTTATGCCCGTAGAGTAATTAACTGCTACGCAGAGGGTGCGGGTTGGTCTGGGTGTTGATATGTATGTACTAACAAAAAATCTAAGCATACTTATCTGCACATAAGCCTAGTGGTTTGGATAATGGACTGCTGAAACGAGGTCTCGGATTCGATCCAATGGCACACACCAATGAGTTTTGGATGCTTTTCGAAGTTATGTGTGTATTTATCGCCGGTTTATAAGTCCGGGCACTTAATGGCAATAGGTTCGCGATCTATTACATCGGGACCTAAACATAAACTGGCGAAATGTGGGTGCTAGCACCTCTGTCTACCCCTTCGGGGATATAGGCGTGAGTTTATGTTATATACTTATATGTCTCCCTAACTTAGTTTTCCCAACTTTAGTACTTACGATTCGTAGTGTCAGCAGTGTTAGCTTGTGTTTAATAAATATTCAATTCTTTCTATATTTTTTTCTAAAGCGTTCAACCCTAGCGGTACACAAGTGTCCAAGTTACAAAACCATGTCCATAATACACGCATTGATTATATTATCAGCTAGTTCTACGAGCCCCTACCGGATTAATTCAACGCATTTGATTTCATTCAATATGGACCGCTTTATGCTGGAGACAAAAGATTTTTGCATCTTAAGTCGTTCGGAGTTCAATGACTTGTTCAGTTCTATTTATATCAGTAGATAATATAAGGGACCACAGATAAATTTTATAGTAATTTGGTACCCGGCAAATAACTTGAAAATGTGCTCTAGAGCGCATAAAGCGATTTTAGGTGTAGGTATGTAGTTACCAATGATTGTGCGGGAAGCGATTCACATTCGAAGAACTCGAGTCAATGGTTGATCTTTCATTGTTTTTTTTAATTTTTGGTTGCTATTACGTGTGGAAAATATCTACTAGAAATTAATTGGAAAAAAGAATATTTAGCTACCCGTAACGACAGCCATATATGTTCGTATGGCAACTTTATTTATTGTTATACATACATACATACATACATATACTCACGCCCATAATCCCCTAAGGTGTGGGCAGAGGTGTATTAAACACCAACATTTCGCCAACTATGATTTTCGGTCCCATGTAATAGGGGGTGAGCTATTGCCGCCAATCGGGCACTTAACACATGGGTATACCGAAAATAAATTCCTAACCGAAAAAGTTGCAGCTAAATACCTAAATTTGGAAAAAAACTTGCTATGCGGTGTAAATGGCAAGGAAATGAATTACGTGCTTAGTCGCACAAGCACCACCAATTAACGTCTTGGAGAGTATCAGACAGTTTATTGTTATATATTATAATATTACCTTAAGAGTCTAAATACTTCAACAAATAAACAGGTATGTTATCTACAAAATATTTCCCTGTAAGAATAAATACACATGTATATTTCTAAAGGTATTTACATGTTGACAGTAATCACAACCCATACAAGTCGTCAATGAATAAGACTCACTCCGTGAACGCGAACCTATTGACAGCCCGCCTATTGTTATTTTGCACGTGGCAACTCGAATATATTTTCTCATGGTAACCCTTTATTTTCAGTTAGGGACGCATTGAAACTCAAGTCTTTATATAAGTTATTCAAAAGTTATAATTATTATACTTCTATATTGTTAGATGTATTATTGTTTATTATTAAATTGTACCTTTTTATATAACGTAGGTGGGAATGGGCGTTCGCGCATTGCATACCCTACCGATATCAGATGAATTATATCGCATACCTCGGACAATAAAGGCGTATATACACATACACGTTTTTTTTATTATTTCACCATTCGATGTAAAATACTTCGACTCATGTTCCATATTTTTTTCGTAATTTTCCTTACAAAATCCATAAAAATTAAAAAAAATACAAAAGCTACTTCTGTAAGAAATGTCATAATTAACTGGCAAAGAAAACGTAAATATAGTTGCTCGATGCATAATTTATTTAAACCATTAACATTATGTACGTAAAAATTGCATTCCAGTCTTTATTGATCCAGTCAAATTAAAAGATGTGTACTGGTAAGTTACTTACTCCTTTATTGCACGGCATATTTTCGAATGCATTTGTCGTAACTTCACTTAAGCGTCATATTTAAACTTATTCTAAAACGTATGTGTACTCAATCCTTAATAATTTTATAGATTATTTCACAAGTCACTTACTGCTTCATGCAAGATTCGTAGTGTGTATGAAAATGCAGACGAAGAAAGAAAAAAACAGTTGAAAAGTGATTATGATATGCATCTTAAGAACAAGAAAACTGTAAGAGAACTTAAAGAAATAGAAAAGTTAAATTCCGACTCTAAAATAAAAACCATGGCGTGTTTTGATCTAGAAAAGGTGCTTTCTATACCGCAGTCACCGGTGGGGATATTTCACTATAAAAGAAAGTACCCAGTGCTGAATTTTACTATATACGAGATTCTTCAGAAACAAGGCTATTACTACATGTGCCATGCGCAGATAAGAAATCGTGGAGCCAATGAAATAGCCAGTTGTTTATGGGTTTTTACAGAGTGAAAGTGCAAGAGGTATTTAAGAGATATCCTTATAGTAATTTTTTAGGCCAACTCTTTGCGACAAACTCTACCATGAATGAGGGGAGTGCATAACCACCTATTATCCCCTGGTGTGGTATAACCATGCCAGATGTTAAATTCACACAACGGGTGGTTCGGCGGGAACTAAAGTCCCTAGACATTCGGAAGTCGAGTGGGCCGGATGGTATACCCGCAATAGTGCTCAAGCAGTGCGCTCCTGAGTTGTGCCCAGTACTTACACGACTTTTTGCGCTTTCTTACTCCAAGAGACGAGTCCCGGCTTCGTGGAAGACAGCATTCGTGCACCCTGTCCCTAAGAAAGGCGACAGAACAGACCCGTCCCATTACAGGCCTATCGCTATAACCTCCCTCCTCTCGAAGGTAATGGAGCGTGTTATAAACGCACAGCTCCTGAGATACCTTGAAGGTAAAGATTTATTGAGCGACCGTCAGTACGGCTTCCGTCATAGTCGCTCAACCGGTGACCTTCTTGTGTATCTCACAAACGGCTGGGCGCAAGCCATCGAGAGTCAGGGTGAGGCACTGGCTGTCAGCCTTGACATAGCGAAGGCCTTCGATCGGGTCTGGCACAGAGGTCTGCTAGCGAAGCTGCCATCGTACGGACTCTCAGAGGGACTGTGCGAATGGATTGCCAGCTTTTTGTCCAACAGAAGCATCCAAGCCGTCGTCGCCGTCGATGGCAGTTGCTCGGACCGCATGGACACAACGCTGGTGTCCCGCAAGGGTCCGACCTGTCCCCGACCCTGTTTCTGCTGGATATCAATGATATCCTGTCTGATGACGCCATCCATTGCTATGCAGACGACAGTACCGGGGACGCATATTACACGCGCCGTGCAAACATCCCTCGCTCTGAAGTGGAGGAAAGTCACGAACAACTTGTGTCTGAAATCGAGACTACTCTCACCAGAGTATCCGATTGGGGACGACTAAACCAGGTCCAATTTAACCCCACTAAGCCACAAGTATATGCATTCACCGCTAAGAAAACTCCATTTATTGTGGCGCCCCAATTCCTGAATACACCGCTCACCATCTCCTCGAGTATCGGGATCCTTGGTGTCGATATCTCCAGCGATGTCCAGTTCCGCAGTCTTGGAGGACAAGGTTAGGCTGGCATCAAAGAAACTAGGAGTGCTTAACAGGGCGAAGCACTACATCACTGCGGAGCAAAGACTCGTTCTTTATAAGGCACAGATTCGGCCCCACATGGAGTACTGCTGTCACCTCTTTGCCGGGGCGCCTGCATGCCAGCTTGGCCCCTTTGACTCGGTACAACGGCGGGCGCTGAGGATCGTCAACAATCCCATACTCTCAGGCGGTGTGGAAACTCTGAACATCAGGAGGGACTTCGCCTCACACACTACGACCGTAAACGGTGCGCACTGTGCGGTATGAAATGAGTTTCATGCCGCGCACGCTCAAGCTGTGGAATGAGCTCCATGCCGTGGTTTTCCCAAGCGACTACAATATGGGGTTCTTCAAAAAGTTGCTACAGGGTAGGCAGCGCGTGTGTGACGCCTCTGGTGTTGCAAACGTCCATAGGCTACGGTGACCGCTTTTCATCAGGTGGGCCGTGTGCTTGTCTGCCACCTAAGTGGTATAAAAAAAATACTTTTATATTAGTATTATTGTACCCGATTGATTGACGTGATATGAGTTGATAATTATGTAAAAGTTTTAAAGATTTAAAGATCGTTGCGTGCCATTCTGATTTTATTATTGTTTACATATAGCAATAGTTGTGGAAATATAATAATGCGAATTAATATTTTTCGTTAGCATTATAGTTAGAAAAATAAGTACAAATTCAAAAAAATATTAAAAAATATATATAATATTGTTTTATTCCTGCGATTAACCATCAAACTCTTTTTTATATATTGTACAGTAATTGTAAAATCATAACAAATTAAATACCCACAATTCTCCAATTAAAATGTGAAGTTATTTTTTGTTATTATGAAAATGTAAGAAAATATGTATTACTCTGTAAAATATTTCGTCGTGCAATAAATATGCGTGTCACATACAATACAAAATTTTAATAAATTATCACTGCAATATATACTTATATAAACTTACTCATTATTTATTTTCAAAAATAAACGTGCTATAAGTACTTAAAACTAAAAGCTCCGAGGTATATCACGAGAAAAAACAAGCAATAAAAGCGTTTGTTTACATAAGATTCGTGTTTTGTTAATACCTGAACAGCAAAAAAGGAGTATGTTTATTTACCAACAGTTACTTAAGGAAAACCCTAATACAATAAATAGGTAATTGTTAATTTTCCCTGTACTATGAAAACAGTAAATCTATCTATAATTTCAGTAAATACATATTAAAGAGCTCATTCAGAGGCTTCTTATGATATATGATACTAAGTACTTTCATTATTAGTTTAGTTAATATTCCAGAAACAAACTGTTTTTTGGCTCTCCTGTAAAGTTGGTGTTTTCCAGATACGCCTTTGTTGTCCGAGGCATGCGATATGTAGCTATTTTACTAGTAAAGTATAGTAGACTCCAAAAGTTCTTGGACACCTTAAGATCAGTATTCCTTTGACAGCCTAAGGCTAATTCAACTAAGAGTAATATAGATAGCGTTTATAAAATGAACCAGATCGATGTGATGCTTCTTTATAAGAAAATAAGTGAAATTTGCAAGTAATACCTAGTCTAAATCATAATATATCATGAGTGTCTAGCAAGCCAGACAAGCACGCAGCGCACCTGATGGAAAGTGGCTACCATGGCGTATGGAGGTTTGCAACACGAGGGGCGTCACATTCATGCAACGGACCATAAAGAGAAGAGGGGGAAGGGGGAGGGGAGAAGGTTAAGACAGTCTCTGTGCTATCAGTGCAGAACACATAGAAGGGTTTCTCGGTCTTCCCACTGATAATACAACACTTCTCCAGTAAGCTTTGGCTACCCTACTCAACGCCGGAAACACAACATAATTGTAGCAGTCAAACCTGAGATTCCGTAAGCGGCAATCCGAAATGATGCTGATCCGGGACCTGGAGTCAGTTCCATCAAGCGGAGGCAGCAGCTTGCTCAGGCGCGTTCTGTAACAAAACGGAACTGTGAAAAAAGTTCACCATGCACCTCTTATCATACTTATTCGATTGAATCAGCATTTAATCGGGTGCACTTTGCAAGAAATGCACTTCTCCATATCCGCGGGGGCTAGATGGGGACATCATGGTTTCCACATTAGGGGAAGAGGTTCATGTCAAAGAGATGTCCCCAGGTCTAGTGCGAGAGATGTTATCTTGTATAATCTCACCACCGACAATCAAAGACCCATAGACGGCGTGCGTTTAGTCAGTTCGAGTCCGACATAATCACCTCCACCGTCTTTGGTAGAGGTGGTATCCGTGGCGATTTAGCGCAAGGTGCACTTTGGAGAGTGTTCACTGAAGTAGTGAATTTGATTTCTCCAAGCCCCTTCCACCTCCACACGACCAGATGTACAGGGACACGCCATCGTTACATGATGGACATTCCACTCACACGTTTTGGTGATACGTTCTTTATGCGTACAGCCAAAGAGTGGGACGCCATATCCCGAGACTGAACCTTTAGCTTACCATCAGTCAAGGATAAGTGATATTAAAAAATGTGCACAGCGCCTGATTAAATTCGTAAATACCATTTGCTATTCGCATTCAACAGGCGTTCCAACAACAAAATATATTCATTTTTTATCCTGTGCAAAATCCCCATGGAACATCACCGATAAGACTTTAGAACCCGATTTTTTTTAATAATTATTAGCAGCTCAAGTTACTAATATTCCCTCTAACCCCTCCAGCTAAGTTCAATAGCTTGTTTTAGGAGAGGTAGTGTAATGGCCAGGATTAAGGATTAAAATTGATGCACTTTTTTATCATCATTTTCTGAGCCTGTTACCCACTCAGTTGGGATCGGCTTTCTAGTCTTTTTTTTATTTATGGCACGTCAATTTGACTTCACCTCGCCTGATGTTAAGCTGAAGGCAAAGTCTCATGAAAAAGGGTCACCATTGCAAACACGTTCAGTGCTACAATGGTGGCCCTCAGCTTGACGCTAGTCTAACTAAGATGCGGCTTAAGTTCGATATTTTCCGTGCAGCGACTGCCATCGGACCTCCACAACCAAACTGGCGATATCGAAGTTCTGTAGTTAGGCTAGTCAGCCTTTTAAGGGCTCCAACTACCCATAAAGTTTGACATAGAAAATTAGAAAGAAATAAATGGAAGGTGCAGCGTGAATCAGTACCAAAAATACTCTATTTGAATAGAATATGTAACGGGAACGGGGTCATTCCACGAGAACGGAGAAAAATATGGCGGTACTTAACTGTAATTACTTTTGTATTAAATAAAAATGAATCCCAAAATATGTCGCTACGCGCAAAACTCGGAGATGGCTGGCTGCAATACTTTTATTTATTTATTCCTTGAATTCTATGGAAAGTTTTCATTTTTAATGGAGCAGCGGGAGCGGGATCCGATGTCCACGCGGACGGAGCCGCGGGCTACAGATAGTTTATAATAAATATGTGCGAGAACAAGAGATTAGGGTGACCATGCATTTTTATCATTAAGGTATCCCTCTACTTTGTAAGAAACTTTTTGAATAAAACATGTTTTCACTTCTATTTTTAAACTTATTGAATGGTAGATAAACCAAATCCTGAGGATTTTCATTAAATATTATTATAGAGTTGCCATTAGAGTAATGACACATAAATAATCAATAAAAAAATACTTACGAGAGTTTCAAATTGGTGGGAAAACTGCGCGACCTGTGAAGTAATGGGATCATTATTGTTATTATAATGTATTCTAGTAGATATGACAGCCTCCGTGGCGTAGTGGTAGTGAACGCGACTGCCACGCACGGGGCGCGGGTTCGATCCCCGCTCAGTGCAAAAAGTTGTATGCATGAATATGGCTGTTTGCACTGGTCTGGTCGTGCCTCGGAGAGCACGTTAAGCCGTCGGTCCCGGTTGCCATACAAGCACCTATTGGCAGTCATTACGGGTAGTTGAAGCCTTCAAAAGTTCAACTAGTCTAACTTAGAACTTCTATATCGCCATTGGTCATTGGACCATTGGTTGTGGAGGTCAGATGGCAGTCGCTTCACGGAGTTCAGCCACATCACAGTTAGACTTCAAAGCCGACCCCAACTGAGTTGGGAAAAAGTTCAGAGAACCATGATGACAGTATTCTAGTAGATTTAGATAATGGTTAAGTTTTCGAACCTGAAACTTGTCGAGGCTGACATTTTAACTATTAATCATTAAACTGCCTTCAGTGAACTTACATAGACTTCTTATCCTTTTTGCCTTTGAACTTGACCATGGTGGAGTCTCCAGCGCCGTGCAGCGACCCGTCCACTGGCGTGGTGTTCCTCAAAGCACTCATCGTTGACACCTGTGCCAAAATCATATTCATTAACTAAACTTTGATGATTGGTATAGTGCCCTTAACCTAACTTTCTGCGTATTTATTTTATTTATTTATTAAGTACTGTATGTACTCGTAGGTAACCGCGGTAGCCTAGTGGTATGGGTAATGGACTGCTGAGACGAGGTCTCGGGTTCGATCCTAGGTTTTACCATAGCACACACCAATGACTTTTCGATGCTTAAGTTATGTGTGTATTTATCGCCGGTTAATAAGTGCCCGGTTAATGGCAATAGGCTCGCCACCTATTACATTGGAACCTAAACATAAACTGGTGAAATGTGGGTAATAGCACCTCTGCCTATCCCTACCCCTTTGGGGATATAGGCGTGAGATTATGTTATGTTATGTTATGTACTGTATGTATGCTTGACTTGAGTACCTATATTAGAGAAAGTTTGAAAGTAGCACCAGTAAATGAAAAATTGAGAAATGAACGTCTGGCGTGGTATGGACATACTATGAGAAGAGATGATAGCAATATTGTAAAAAAGGTCCAAAGTATGAATGAGAGGTCAGCCTAAAAAAAGATGGATGTGTGAAAGAAGATATGGTAAAGAAGGAAGTGACTGAGGAAATGACATCCGATAGGAATGTGTGGAGGAGAATGACATGTTGCGCCGACCACAAATAATTGATTCAAGGGCAGGAAGATGAAAGATGATGTAATGTATGCTTGACATCATCATTAATTAATTGACATCTTAATATACTGACCCATTTAGAAGAATTTTACATTTGAAATTGACATTAAATTAAATTCTCTAAATTATGACACGAAAGCAATTCCATTTTCTAATTCAAATTTCTTAAATTTAGAAAATAGTTGGTCATTAGAAAAGTACTGTCTGGCTACATAGACATGAGGAATTTGTGTTGAATGCATATTAACTTAAACGTGTACTATAATTTTCCCTAAATTTCTCAACAGTAGGTACTAAACTATTTTTCTTTAAAAAAGAAAATACCATATTTCCTTCAAAGAAAAGGTGGCGGCCCTACTCATACGCCTGATATGAGCTACTTTTGCACGCGAACCCTTCCTACCTTAGACAACTCCTCAGCGCTGTAGTCGGTGACCTTCTGCAGTACTTCGCTCTCAGTGCCTATCTTCTCATCCGACGGCGTAGCCACACTGCCACTCGACTCCTGCACATAACCATATTATGTATGTTTATCACTACATAGTCTCTACATAGTATAAAACAAAGTCGCTTTCTTTGTCCCTATGTCCCTTTGTATGCTTAAATCATTATAACTACGCAACGGATTATGATGCGGTTTGTTTTTATAGATAGAATGGTTAAAGAGGAAGGTTTATATGTATATAACATCATGCTACGGCCAACAGGTGCGGAGCAGGAATGAAAAATATTGCAAAAACGGGGTGACGCAGACGAAGTTGCGCGAGTCAGCTAGTTGCTAATAAATAAATAAATATTTTAGGACAATCTACACAACGCTGCCTAGACCCATGGTAAGCATAGTTTATCTAACTCGTGTTATGGGTTACAATAAACATACTTAGATACTTATTTTTGTAAATACATACAATTGATAATTATACATAGAAACAAAAATTGGTCTGGGCCAATGCAAATATTTATAATCATGCACACAAATATTTGCACTGAGCGGGAATCGAAACCACGCTTCCTGCGTATAACAGTCACGTTCACTACCGCCACGCCACGGAGGTCGTCAAATAGGTTGTAGACTTTCCATACGTCCAATCAGTCATAAATATTTCTGAACGTAGTGTTCACTTTTAAAATTGCTTACAATTTTTACGTAAAAATATAACAATAAATTATTGTATTTCTGTAGTCTTTTTATACAATTATATATTTCCTAATTATTAGGGTATTTTTTGTGACAATGCTATATTGAATTTCTGTTTAATTTTAATATTTGTAAGTACTTGTTTTAATATTGCATGCCGAACTAGTGGGGCATGTATTTCTCTGATATCATAAACACTTAGATGTAAAATCATAATGTAACAATTGTTCAGCAATAAAATGAATTTGAATTTGAATCTCCATTCTAATACGAGTAAATAATTGTGCAGAAATTTCATAAAATTTCATTACTGTTTTACAAGCTACGAGTCCTTTATTATCTTCCGTAATACGACCTTCCCTTTTGTAATCTATTTCAGAGGGGTAATGTTATTACTTACATAGCTGACATCTCTGTCCAATTCCAACATTATGCGCATTTCCTGTGACAGTTGTACTTTGCCGGGGAACCTTTGCAAAATTAAAAATATTCCATCAAACACATTTAGGTACTTAAATCTTTCTTTTATTCCACTTAGGTGGCAGAATAACATATGTGGCCCACCGGATGGAAACTGGTTCCCGTGGCCTATGGGCATTTGCAACACCAGAGGCGTCACATTCGTGCTGCCGACCATATAGAGAAGGGGGGGGGGAGGTGAGAAGGTTAAGAGAGCCTCTGTGATGTTAGTGCAGCAGACAACGACATATGACATGATGTCCACACCTACTTTCTATCATCGCACCGCTCGCCATAGGGAGGGAGTTTATCCTCACACACTACGACCGGAGACGGTGCGCACTGTGCGGTATGAAAGGAGTTACATCCCGCGCACGCTCAAGCTGTGGAATGAGCTCCCTGCCGTGGTTTTCCCAAGCGACTACAATATGGGGTTCTTCAAGAAGGGCATCAGAAGGTTTCTACAGGGTAGGCAGCACGTGTGTGACGCCTCTGGTGTTGCAAACGTCCATAGGCCACGGTGACCGCTTCCCATCAGGTGGGCCGTGTGCTTGTCTGCCACCTAAGTGGTATAAAAAAAATGGTTTCTGGGTTTTCGCACTGACAACACAAAACCTCTCCAGTGAGCACTGGCTACCCTACTCACCGCTGGAAACACAGCACAAGGTTTATTGCCCGCCGTCTGTAGGGCGGAGGTACTTCCCCAGTCCTGCTCAATTAAGACGGGAGATACAAACCCGCGATCTTTCCGATTGTGCTGATAGGTCGTATGATTGTCTGATAGCTCTCACCATCACCCCAAAAATGGTTGTATAGGAGAATTTCGAATGATTCAGACGAGGCTTCCTAGCTTAGAGCTTACGGGTTCGAATCCCATCGATGTATTAATTTTTTCCTATCTAAATTTGATTTGAACAGTCAGCATACTAATTGCTTCTCAAAATTTTCTGCAGATCCATATCATCGCAAGTATTGGTGTGATGACATGACTAAGGTAAAGATTAAAGGCTTGAGTTTCACCATCGTTTTATGAAGTACCTACCTGCTAAAAACCTCAACAATAAATACCTCAACATATTCATGTGCTTACCAATACTCCTGTGGTATTTCCTCAACAATTGGATATTCCAGAGAAATCGAGCTCGCTGACTTCTGCAGCGATTCGTCTTGGCTATCCTCCACCACAACTAAATCCTGTTGACTCCAAGTGTCTTTGGGAGACGAGTCGGGTATAGCATCAGGCATCCAAGACTCCCGACGTTTTGGAATAAAACAGGGAGGGTACGCACTTGGGTCTTCACCAGGATCATGACGGTAGAATTGCCTTAAAAAATAATTTCGAGTTTGTATCTGTACGAGCTTCTACTCGCATGATAAATAAAAGATGAAGTTAAGATCAACTGTATTGACTCAACTTAATCCAAAATGATATGCTATGATTGATAATGATAGAATAGTGAGTACACCCGAACTGATTGATTGTCGTAATGACACTAAATGAATGTAATGGTGAAATAGTGCGGATCGGCGTAAACTGCTGACCACGCGCAATGCCACTGCACGATGCTTGCATTTATTGTTGGCTCGTACAGAATATTTCGGGTTCGTTGTTTTTAATAACTCTACAATCACGATCCCTGTAGTATTCGGTCGCTAACTCGTAAGATACACGTTGATACTAGCTCCATAGTGAAGGAGGGTTATTAACGCAAGGATGATGATGATGATGATGATAAAGAAAATGAAGAGTTAGAGAATGAATCCCGGGCTCCAAAGGACATACTTAGGAATGCGAACATTATGGAATGAAATATGGCGTTATGGGAAACAGACTATTTAAGAAACGTCCATTTTGAAATATGGTCTTATTAAAACTAGTCATTTTGGGAAGTCGTCATTGTGAGCCTAAAGGATAAAAAATGGTGACGATGCTGATCCTAGTAAGACCGTTAGCATCTGAGGCGACAAAGCTTATCAAGATGGCGCTCCCTAAAAAGAATAAGAGCAAACGAGATATAATAAACATATTTAATACAAGAGGAATGGATGATAACGGCAGTACTATATTCATAAAAGTCAAAGACGTTGACCACTTAGTCTGGGTTGCACGATCGTACTTTAACATTAACAGTGCAGTTAAAGTACCGGTCAGGTAAAAAACAGGTTGCACCATGTGACAATTGTTAAAATGCCGTCATAATTTCCTGAAGCCTTCATAAACTGTAACCGGCCACACTCAACCGTCAAATTCTATCAAAAAGATAACTATTACAGAGCTACTAAATACTCTGGTGCAACACATTTAGCCAAACCATTTAGACCATTTAGACACTAGAATCAATGTTACTGTTACTGTTTAATTTGACGGAAACCTTAACTTTAACAGGTAGTTCAAATTACCAGTTAATGAGTTTGAGCCAAGCTTGCGCTGCGCAGTGTGCAGTAAAGATGGCGTTTTGTCTCTCCATGTATTGGCCATAGCAGTATTCAATGGCAGCATCAACAATCTCTTCCCTGATATCAAACACCATCAGATCGGTTTCCTCTTTTTGAAGGATTTCCACCCTGCACGTAAAAATATTATAGAAACGGGCACTTTTCCTTTCCTCTATTCCTTTTTCGCCGCTGTTAGACAACGTGAAGTGAGTCCAAACACTCTCTCTTTACGGGTCTGCCGGCATACCAGGGTTAGCAGCATGAGGTTACTTGCTAAGAGGGTTTTAATGTGAGGATTCCACCACTCCCCTTCACCCTAGGCACTACTCGCTAGAGAGGTGCTTATCGGAGGTAAATTTTGGTGTTGATTATGTTAAGTGGCGAAATGGTACCGTCTTTTGTATTGCACCCCCCATTGTATTGTATCGGGACTCCTTTGTCCGCACATAGCCTTCCTTTTTGGGCCGTTATGCGTGCAGATTTTCTGGCTAGAGCAGCCAGCCTAGCTCCGCCCAGAAACGCAGAAGCTTACTGGGTTGCACCCTCCTCCCCCCCTTATATACATAGATAGATATTGTACACCAAATGACAAAGACCAGTACAGTAACAAGTCTAAAGTTGCATGTACAAGGCCGCCTGCCTTATCAACAACAGCAAGCTCTTAAGGCAGCATTAGGATGGACAGAAGAGTACCGAACAAGTCTTTTTTCTTCTTTTTTTTTGAAAACGTGAGTGGCTCTGTCGGAATCGAATCGACTAGAGCCATGGGATATCCTGTAACGAGTATCTATTACAAAGAACTCCGGATTTATATAGAATTAGGAAGAATGTCTTCAGAATACAACCTCATCAGACACAGGCTGTTCGATGTATAACAGACGGTCTTATTGTATAGGACAAGGGGTCTTGTTCCCCTCTATATCAAATTGAAGATGAATTCAGAAGTTTCGTAGTGTAGGTAGTAGGTACTTGATTTATGGAGAATATAACTTAACTGGAAAAAGAAAATTATCTAGTTGGTACTCATTGTATTACCAAGTACGTTCAGGAACATCTTTAGGTAAAGCGATTATAGTCCTTTGATCGTCAGAGATTTGAAGCTTGCGGCCTCTACGAGACAGTTTAAATTTGCTCGTCGATGTGGTTATACCCGACATAATGATATATATTTAAAATATAATAACGATATAAATTAATAAAATACTGCAACTAAAAAAGTAAAAAGGCCATTTTAATGCTGCAATACTTAAGTTTTATGCAAACTTTATAGAAAGAAATTGTCAATAGACCGCAATCGACACAGTGACAAATTGGACAAATCATGGACAAATTATTTACAACGCGTTACTATGGTTACTATACCTACGTTATTTGTCTATACCCAACTATCCAATCCAATAAAGAGGTCATCTACCTTACCTATTCAGTACCTAGCCGACTGGATTTCTCTACATTTGTTGTAGTTTAAGTATTTTCAGAAAAAATTGGGTACTTGATTAGATTAAATACACACGTAATTATTGAATGATGTCTAGTCCAGCTAGTACCAAAATCACAATTTTTGTTTAAAGGGGCAATTGTCCAAAGAAGGGGTAAAGCCTGAATTTGAAACATAAGGGATGTTTGTCAGCAGTAGGCATATTAGTCAAAGTGCTTATCGTTATTGGTACCTAAACTAAGTAGCCGCATGCAACCTTTTGACGTGACAACGTCTTATAAATTGGCTTGCCGGGTGACACTTCAAGAAACTGCGTTAAGCCGGGTACTTACTAGCGAGCTGTAACTGTAACTGTTGCATTTACTGTAACCAAAAAACATGGTGTGTACGTTGTTCGCAAACCTGCTACGAGCGGTACGCGTGCGGTTTGCAGTGAGCCGATGTTTACAACGTACTCATTTCTGATCGCGTAACATTGCACGTAACTGTAACCGTTACTGTTACCAAAAACATAGTGTGTACGTGGTTCGCAAACCTGCTACGAGCGGTACGCGTGCGGTTTGCAGTGAGTCGATGTTTACAACGTACTCATTTCTGATCGCGTAACGTTGCACGTAACTGTAACCGTTACTGTTATCTAAAACATAGTGTGTACGTGGTTCGCGAGCCTGCGACGAGCGACTCGCAGCGAGCCGACGATTGTCGGTTTTTGCCGCGGATCAAAGGGCGCTCGCAGTGCGCTCGTGGACGTCATGAGGAGAGATTGTTGCTAGACGCTGCGAACCAGCTGCGAACCTCGCTATTGTATCTGTTTGGTTACAGTTACAGCTCGCAAAATGAGTACGCTCGGTGAAAGCGTTCCGGCGACGTCGTGAGCCGTAATTGTAAAACGCGTACACACTAGAACCTCGTTACTGTATCTGTTTGGTAACATTTACAGCTCGCAAAATGAGTACGCTCAGTGAAAGCGTTCTGGCGCCGTCGCGAACCGTAATTGTAAAAAGCGTACACACTAGAACCTCGTTACTGTATCACGCATGTTACAGTTACGGTTCCCTAGTGAGTACCCGGCTTAACGCTCCGCTCACGTTATGCGCTCACAATGAGAGCGAGTGAGAGGCACGCGTCCCTTCCACTCGGGCATGGTTAGCCCGCCTAAGAGCGAGAGAGACAGACATAAAAAGTGAAAGGCACGCGTCCCTTCCACTCGAGCACAGTTAGCCCGCCTAAGAGCGAGAGAGACAGAGCGAGTTACCACTCAAAGTCGTTGTCACGTAAAACTTTCGCCCGTATACCGACTTTACAGGCAACCAATTTTTTTAATAAATTATTCGTCATAGATAAGATTATCTGATTGTATCTAATGGCGTATCTCTATCAACATGGGGATTATTCACCTAGGTAATAACTATATTAGTTGAGAGATTGGTATTCCGTTATTATACGCAGTGTTTATGCTAAAACCTGATTTATTTATTGTTTATTGACCAAAAGGTTGTTTGTAAACGAAAACAAAAAGTGGCCAGAAACAAAACTCTACCATAAACAAATTTGATAGGTGACAGTTTTTTGAAAAAGTGACAAAAACCGAACGTAAATGGTTAATCAGTACAAGAAATCACCGAATAAATTTTTTAAAACTGAAAATATTTGAAGTGCAGAAGAATGAACATTTATACCAATTAGAAAAGTGTACATTATATCGAACGTTAAATAATGAGTGTACATTTTCATTGTTTACATTTTGTTAACGTTTGATCATTGATAATGTATACTTTGAAGGGTATCTTTCCCGAACCAAGTATGTACCTACCGTTATATTTGATTTATAAACAGAGCTCTTGCGATGGATATCTTCAGCTGTGTCAGTAATGTTGTTATGTCAGTCAATAGTTATTTCTACTGTAAAAGTTTCAAATAAGTCTTTCAGCTGTCATAATTTTATAGATCATAATTCCTTATTTTCAACAGTATCTATTAATTTAGCATGGTCTCAATTTTACAGCTAAATACATAAGTTTATGGGATTAAATTAATAAAAAAAAATTAAACATTTCAGAGAAAGAACAGAAAAAGAACTTCATTAGAGAAAACATGAAACAACTAAAGTTTATACAGAACAAGTCGCCTAAGGAACCCAAATACACTACAAAAAATGTTCATCCCCCACGGTTGACCAATCCAATAGCAACTGGCAGCTCTCTCGGACAGGTGAAGTCGAATCCTTCAAACAAAAGTGGCAAACTGTCACCCACCATGACTAGTTCAACAACTACTCGTAAGAAAGTCACAGAAATACGAATTAAGAAAGGTGATATGGCCGAATTTCTTAAACGAAAAGAAATGAGACTTGCGAAACAGGCAGTTGTGGACAACTGTGAAGATGACGAGGGAGTTAAGTCGACAGAATCCTCCGGTCGCCTGAGGGACATCGGTTGTCAAACTATAGAATCCAATCTATCACAGAAATTGACTGAAAGTGCAAAGTTGACAGTGCTATATCCTAAAAAAGAACCCGACGATGCAGATGCTAAGATGAAAGCGAGCGGGGACACTGGACATCACAATAGAAGCCCACCATCAAGCCACACTCCACGTCGTGCTGGGGACGATCTGCAAGATATGGAAAAGAATCGCAGTCGTTTGAATGCCATTTTAGAGAGGAAAGATAAAGATCCTTACTTACCATCAGGTAGTTCTCTAATTAATTTTTCTATTTATTTATATTTTTAAATAGTAAATAGTATTATAAAAAATACACATCAAAAATATAAAAATGGAGTGCCACTGGCATTGGGTACAGGGATCAAGCTCACCTGTTGATGAGCTGATCGCTAAGAGCCAGTTGATGACAACATCCTTGAGGCACATCCAAATATTTAGTTTTTTTTTTGGCTTTCGTATGGAAAGGTTACATCAACAGTCATTGCAAGGTGCTATATCAGGCTTATTGGTACCAGTGCCCGTAAATGAGGGTGGCAAGTACTGAAAGGACCTGCATTATAACATATAGAAAGGAGTTAGCCTTTTTCACTATATTGTTTATGTGATTCGCCCATCTTAGGTCATAGTAATTGTTACTCCTAGGTCTTTTTTGTGTAGTCACAGTAGTAATTGTTGTGGTCCCAGTGATGTATTGTGTTAGGATTGTTTTTGCCCAGGGGTAGGAATGTACATTAGCATACATATTAGCAACCTACTGAACCACAGTCCAGTTGATTACTGTCCAGTTGCTTGGACCACTCTGGCACAGGCAACTGCAGGTTTTATAGTAGTCTTTTTAAAACAACATGAAGTCTATCAATTTCAATGTGTTATTATAAATTAACATGACAATTTCAGGCTACCAAAAGGGTGTGGTGCCAAAATACCTACGCGAGCGCAAAGATTCTGGACCCAAAGAAGCAGAAGGTGCAAAGGCTGATGAGGACGGAGCTGTGTGCCCTTCTGGACACGTCACCTTACCGGATACAGAGAGGAAGGAGACGCTAAGGATGCTTAGAAATAGTTAGTTCTCTTTAAATTACATTAGTATGATTATCCATACTTGTAGAATTTTTAATAGAATTAGTAACCCACAATAATAACAGATCATATTATAATTGTGTTCCTTTTATATAGTAAAATGTCTTTAATTGGATGCTTTTGCAACAACCAAGAGATCTGGCATAGACTTCTCTATGACTATGCCTTTACTTTATCCAGCAATGCGCTTACGTATTTCTGGGTAGGTTACCTTTTCAGGGCAGTAACAATGCAATAATTGAAAAAAAAATCCCTACAGAAGCCTATTTTATCTTGTTCACAGGTTTTGCAGAACTAGTAAGTGAACTTAACAAACTGCCTGTAAAAACAGACACTCTTAAAATGCGCAACAAAAAAATGGAGCTAGAAAAACAACTGGCCAAGCTTGAAGAAGGAATCAAAGTGTTTTCAAGACCAAAGGTCTTTGTCAAAATAGGGGAGTGAGTGCATTCAGGTTTACTTGTAAATTCGTGGTAGAAGTGCGCACGTTACACCTTACTACTGTGACGATTGACAGGTTGGGTCAGGTATTAACAGCCTATAGAGATACCATATACAATTGTACTACTGTCACCCATATTCCTGGTAAGTTTGTGAACGCTGTAACGAAAATGACTTTTAATATTTAAAGATAGTTGTTGAAGGACACAATATACTATCAAACAAACATTTTAATCTTTGCTGTTTATACATTTATATTGTATGTGATGTGAATAAGTGCCGTCCAAGTGTATACCAAATTGTATGTCGCCTCAATTGAGGCTAAAAATTTATTGTGATCTCGCTCAGTTAAGATATCCCATATTGTTGTATGTTAGTATTAATTATATTATTGTATGTTATTCTGTTGTTGTAACTAATATAATACATATGTTTGTATGATTTACAGTGTTGTAACATTTTTGGAGATACGAATACTATTATTTGTGGTTTTAGACATTTCTTTGACAAATAAAAAAAGTTGTTTCAGATAGAATTTATTATTCTATAATATGCAACGAAAATTACATCGGTCACTTTTTAAGTCTTTAACTAGCATTTTGATCTCATTAAAAATCTTTAACATTATGCACAACGTGTTTTCCATTCTCTTATTCACCATACTGAGTATGGTTGAGTAGCTTAGCCATAGGCTTAACATGATAGGTGAGTTCCTGCTGATGACGAAACAATATTGCCTATAAAGTATTTGTTTCGTCCGGAAAAACTGCATTTTGCTTGTAAAGTTACTGTGACACACATGTACCACACATACAAACATACAAAAGATTAATGCTGATTACCATCTTCAGGTAATATTCATTGGATCTGCTGCAAGATGTTATGTACTTATCATTTTCAAAAAGTCGTCGACGTGTTTCCCTTTCTCACAAAACACCATACTTGTCTATTTTAATCACTATTAGTAGAGTTCTACCGCATCCGGTCGATTACAACCTATTCCCAACATGCCTGATACATCAATACGCCTGAATCTCAATTAGTCTTAAAAACAAAATACCTGAAGTTCAATTCGTCATGTAACCAAATTACCTGATTTTCGAATAAACTTAATCCCAGTATGACTGAATCCTTAAATAACCGAATGGACTGAATTTTGACAGTCACTGACATTTCCAATTAAATATTGAAACTGTCCCAATATATTTGAGTATTTCTTCCCGATCCAGAAACTGTTTAGCTGGAAAATTAAATACAGGTTGCTTTTTGAAAATGTGAAAAGTACACATTCGTACGAAAATATATTTGAGTTGCACGGAGATTAAAATTAAACGTAAACTTAAATAAAGACAAAGCAAAATTTATAAATAATAATAAATAAATAATTAAATAATAAATAATTAATAATTTATTTTTATTTTGCATAAAGGCATAACTAATTTTAGTCATAGTGGGATGAAGACATTGTAAGATTCAGTCTAATCGGTCTTAGCGCATATTAGAATCAGTCAATTTGATAATCGTTCATTGTGCATTCAGCCATATTGGGAATAGGTTGTAATCGACCGGAAGGGTTCTACCAAAGTGAATGGTCCTTTGGAGAATAAGTAGTTTATGAGGAGGCAACATGCTTGTGCATGCATGTGGACTCCTTTTGTACAAGGATGGTTCAAATATTGTGCAAGTAAAATGCATTAAATGTACATGAAACAGTATGCAGTATGAGAGCTGCCTCTGACAAGGTATCCCATTGATGACTGAGGTGACTGTAACTTTACAATGATAAAACAATATATTATGTAACAATTATATTTATTGGAACTATTTAATAGTATTTACCAATTGTCGTTCACTTAGTTTACTACAGTCAATGCATTTACTAGTAAATAAGCAGCCCCATACACAGCCATGGTATGCTAAAAGGTGGCCAACCATAATCACAAAATAAGATACCGACTTTACACCCATCTTTGGTGACCTCTGATGGTCATATTCACCAAGACCACAAGTAGGTTTTCTGTAGAGTAAAGATTTTTCCATAACCTTCATTGAGAATGAATGAGGTATTACCTCAAGCTATTTTTGAACAATTGTCTACAGCTACTCATTGTTCCAAATATACTACTCAATATTCACTACAATCTTCTCACATGTTGAAATAAGTGGTTGTTGAATACAATGGGTCCCTTTCTATAAAACTCTTCATAATCATTATGCCATTGGTAGAATGAGAAGTCTGGGAAGAAGAATTTTATCTCTCTTTCAGCCGATTCTGGTGAATCTGAAATCATAATTTGAACACTATGTATTTCTTGTAATAATAGCTTAAACTTTTTTTTAATTTTTTGGGATTTATAAATTTTGAATACAATATAAATACATAGCTGAGTCTGATATCAAGTTCAAAATTAATAAAGAATCACACTTAGTACTTCTGCTGGATAGTCAGATTTCCAGTTTCCATTGGAGTTGGAAATGTGGTGGGACAAGCATGTATATATCAATCAATAAGCATATATCGCGGTCAACTGCTGGCCATAGGCCTATCTTAATATGCGCCATTGCCCCCCCATCATCAGCCTTCTACATACATATGTCTCTAGAACTGCTAACCACTACTACTACCCCTGCTAATGGGGGACACCCTTGACCAGACAGGTGATGTAGTCTCGTGGGCCAATTCCCCTATAACCAACTGCCATAGATGTTTATATGACAACCAGCCCTATTGCCACACAGCCTCTCTGGGCTGTCACTAGTGAAGCACAATCATTTATGGCATAGTCAATATGTATATGTCGACTGGAGATCTTAATATTTATAGTGATCATTACCTGATCCATGAGCAACGTTACGTGTGTCAGAGATGCCAAACATTCCTCGCAAGCAGTTAGGGTCTGTGAATTGACCTTTGAAGACACTGGTTGGACCCAGTATTCGCCTCCACAGGTCTACCGCATTACTGTGTCCGATCACATGTAGATCTATGGCTCCACTGGAAAATAGAAATAGGTACCTATATTATAATAACTAGACAATACCATGAGAATTATTCGAATTGTTATAAATATAAGGATTCGTAATGATAACCTCTGATGAAAAATTATGAATTAAAACTTATCATTACCTAGCCATGAATGTAATCAGACGATTGTAAAAGAACTTCCCTACATGCTCCTTGTAAAATTTGCTGGCATCTTCTTTATCCAAAGAAACCCTTTTCGTCTTTACTACAATAAATTTATTTTTAATAATATGTCTGATGTAAGATAGTGCAATTGGATTCTTCACTGCATGCGGTTTTATTATTGCCAATGTTAGTTCGAGCTTCTGCATCGTATCATTACATTATACGTCGTTTATTCATATTTACATTTTCTAATTTCAATTATTATGTAAACAAAGATTCACTTCACATTTCCTATTTCCACATTTCCGGTTTTCTAATTTCCGCGAATTTCCGAACCGAATGAAATTGAAAATGAACGAGTAATCCACAGAGTAAATTCATCATCACCATAGACTATAAATGAATGGAAGAATGGTGTACTAGCTATAAAATAAGGGCGAGAGATAGTGGTGTTGCAAACGTCCATAGATTAATATGACTGTTTTGCATTAAGACAAAACAGGTATTATATGTTGGAGAAAACACAGCAAGGTAATAGAAGAAGTCATTCTTATGAATCTGTGAAAATACAAGAAAACCATCGATAAATCATAGACCAACCGAAAATACCTTCCTTTTTTGTTCACCAGAGGGCGCTTACATGAGTGTTCGCGCCATGTCCGTGTCGAAAAGTCATTGCAGTCTTCATCAGCAAGCACCTGGGCTCCTTGCTGTGTTTTCTCCAACATATAATACCTGTTTTGTCTTAATGCAAAACAGTCATATTATATGCCTTCGAAAACACAGCAAGGTAATAGAAGACCTGTTTGATATCTGCTGGTGAACAGAGAAAAAGCACTTAACACACAAGAATGCAATGTGAATAAGTATCAATAAATAATGGATAATATAAAACCTTTGGGTATCTTCTCATATCCAAATTTAGCTCTTCGGAATCTTCTCTGTATCAGTAAACCTAGGACTGTCCTTATCCGAGGGGTAGAGAATTTAATAATTCAATCAAGTTTTTAAATCAATAATAGCCTGCAATTTATTGCACTATACTGTCTGGAAATTGTTATATAGAGAGTCACTCACTGTCCCCTCATTCAAAGGTCTGTTTACCTCTCTGCAATAGAATCTAGTGAACGTCTCCACACATCTCCAATTTCCCCTTTCTAAAATTTCCTGTACTGGCCTATTGTCTAACCACCCTCGAGAAGCCACTGCTGATCTAATGCTGCCAGGGGGGGCATCAATCTTTGCTAATTTAAACACCGACCGTACCCAACCTGCAATCATCGTCTTGGATGCTGGCCTAACTATACCTGTGATGGAGATAAACAGGGATTTAACCTGGCCGTCCTGACGTCTGGTCTCCGATAATCTGAGTAACTCCTTAACATGCGCTACTGGACAGATCCTAGGGTCTTGATGACGTAATAGGAGCCAACCTGATTGCCTATGTGAAGCCGTATCCGTTTTTGACCCAAACTTAGGCCAGAATGTTACGGAGTCGGCAGATTCCGTAAACCCTTGGCTACTGACTTCTAAAAGGGTGAGGTCGTGCAGTCTTCGACCAGACGCAAGTAACAGAATCAAGGCAGTACGTTTACTTTGATCAAAAAGGGAACCTGAACAGACAGATGATTTCAGCCAATCAAATAATGTGTTTATGTCCCATATGGGTAGTTTGGTAGATGTTGGTTTAGAATGGGAAATGGCTTTCAACACCTGATGGATAAAAAAGTTGTTAGACAGGCCAGCTACTGTTGCTGCGCAATATGTGGACACTGCTGACTTATGTAATAATATAGTGTTGTACGAAAACTTATTCTGTAGGTATAGGCTAGCTAAGAATCTAGCCACGTCTTTGCCCTCCGGGTTCTTATCTTCCACCTTATGTAGTTTACACCATTGCCGCCACCTTCTTATAGGGGCCCTATAAGTATTTAAAGTGGAAGGACGCCAACTCTGCCTCAATAGCAGCTGCTCCTCTTTATCCCAGCTGGTAATGTGATCTTCCCACCCCCAACTTTCCACACTTGAAGGTTTATTTTGTCCACCTGAGGGGGATTCAGTCCCGTTGTCCAATCCACCAGAACCTCTCTCAGGTTGGATACTGGAAGAGGGGGCGCTAGGGCGCGAGCCTGAAGGTCCGGGAACCAGAAGCATTGGGTCCACCTCGGGGCTACTATGTAGTATGTCCCTCCCAACGCATTGTTTAGATGTGCCAGAACTCTGGGTAATAGACTTGGTGGAGGGAACACCCAAGCCCTCTGGAAGTCCCAAGTCTGGCTGAAGGCGTCGTAAAAAAGCGCCGAGCCATCTTTTGAGTTTAGAGTCACATACCTTGAGACTACTGCGGTTTCTTTTGTGGCGAAGAGGTCGACTTCGGGAATGCCCCACTGCTTGAAGACAACCTCCGTGGCTGCAGGTAGCAGATGCCACTCTGGCACTGGCTTTCCCCTTGATAGGCAATCTGCGATACCATTGAGGTTCCCTGGCAAGTGGCAGGCTGTCATTGTTATGCTGTATCTGTGAGTTAACTCCAGAAGCCTGGTAGTTAGCCCCAGAAGATTCCGAGAACGGGTGCCCCCCTGGTTCCGAATATAAGCTACCAGAGTCCTGTTGTCCGTTTGTACTAAAATGTGAGCATTTTGTAATAGGACTCCTTGCGACCTGATCACAGCAAACACCGCAAACATTTCCTTCATATTGGAATGCCAAGATCTTTGGTTTCGAGCCCAACTGCCTGACAGGCATTGATTGTTTAGTACAGCACCCCAGCCCGCATCCGCTGCGTCTGTGGTTAGGAAATGAGTGACCTCTTTCCTCTGAAGTGGGGTTGGACTGCCTTCTACTGCCTCCAACCACCACTCTAAGTCCTCTCGCAATCCGGGACACAGTTCTCTTTTTCCGTTTCTCTGAAGAAACTTTTTCAAAAAGAGTTGTGCTCTGCGACAGTGCAGGCGTCCCTGAGGGACCGCTTGGTTGGCAAAGTTCAGTCTGCCCAACAAACTCTGTAACTCTTTTAACGAGCACTTGATTCGACTCAACACTTTTGTTAGAGAGTTTTTTAGGCAGTGCACCTTCTGGGACGGCAATGATATTGTCCCGCCGTGGGTGTCCCAGACTAGCCCCAGGTATTCCAACCTGTGTGTGGGCTCGGTGATGGACTTCTGATAGTTCACGTGCCAACCCAACGACTCCAAGATGGTTAAGGTTTCCGCAACCTGTACTACGAGCTTGGATTTGTCCTGACAAGCTAGGAGATAGTCGTCGAGATATACCAGAAGGCGTATACCCCGCTGTCGGAGCAACTCGGCTACCCAATTCGAAATCCCAGCGAAAGCTCGGGGAGCTGAAGACAGACCGAAAGGTAGGGCTGTTAATTGGAGAACCTCTCCCTTGTACACAACCCGTAAAAACCTTCTGTGAGTCTCCGCGATACTCACATGGAAATAGGCCTGATGAAGGTCTATTTTCACCAACCAGTCCTCTTCTTGGAGGAAGTCTAAAACATCCATTTGAGAAATCAGATAAAAATGCTTTGTTGACACAAGTATTGAGAGCCTTGAGATCGAATATCGGTCGCAACCCCCCCCCCTGACTTCTTTACCAAAAACATCTTGGAAAAGAATCCCGGGTTTTGATTGGGTGGAACTTCTAAAATCCCCTGGCTCTTCAGCTCCTCTATCATTTGTGTCATTTTTAGGGAAACTTTGGTTGCTAAACATTTTAAAAAACTTGGGGTTGGGTACTTCAAAGGTGGTTTCTTTCTGAAAGGCAAGCGGTAGCTTGCTATTGAATTTAAAATGTAATTGTTGGCCCCTAACTGGGTCCATTTGTCTGTAGCTGACTTCAGACAACCCCCTTTGAAAACCCGCTGCAAGTCAATTATCCTTGGGTTTAGGATTGGCTCTTTCCTGATTTTGACGAAAGGGCCGGTTCTTCTTAAAAGAATTTTTAAGTCTTTTGTCCTTTTCAGACCTTTTTACCCTAAAATTATTATTATTATAGTTTTTTCTATTTAGCCCAGCTTTATCTGTCCTATCTATAGCCTTCCTATCCTTAATATAAGTCGGAGTATTTAACCAGACCTGAGACCCTCCGAGGGATTGGATTATAGGTAGCAAGGCCTCTCTACTAAATAAGTGTTCCGAGCTAGGCGGAACATTTCGTAGTGTATTCCTTAGGTTCTCATTAGAAATCTCTTTTATAATACGGTCTCGCCTAACCTCAATGCACTCCGAGCGCTTCCCACAGATAACCTGCATAGTGGTTTCAGAATTTTTGTGGCATAAAGAATTTGGACCGAAACTCTCAGAAATCTTATCAAATAAAGATTTTGGGTTCAGCTCACTAGGATTAGCACTGGCCCAATCCACTAGAGACTGTAAGCCTACCCTCAATAATTGTTTCTGTTCTAAAATTTTATTCGACAACCCTGCCAGCAGTGATTCCGTTGAGGCTAGATAATCTTTTGTTTTATTAAAATGACATAGCTCATCATTCACTAGCAACCCTGAAAAGCCTGGGGTAGCTAGACAGCCTTGAAGGGTTCTTTTATATCTAATACCCTTCCAAGCCTGCGAATCGAATTGCTGTAGTTTATTCAATTCTAACAGCCTATCCCTGTCGCTAGGGGGCAAAATCTTTTTGTCATCTACCTCCGTAGTGATGGGACCCCAATTAAGAGATAAAGACTCGGGCTGAGTAGGTAACGATAAAAATTGAGAGTTACCCTCCCCAGTACGAATATCATAACCCGGAGCCTCTTTAGTTTGCAGGTTTGAACTGCCATGTATAGGGAATTGACCTAGATAGTTTGCTATATATGACACCTGGGACATCAACGTGTCTACCCGAGGATCGTGAACGTGAACAGGATCGATCCTGTCCCTACGTGACCGCGACATGCGAGGACGCTTGTTAGGCAACGGGGATGCTGTTCCTTCCTCAAACTCCGAGGATGAGGAAGGGTCGCTTCCCGATGAGCTCGGGCTCCTAGCCGAAGACCGTTCTCCATCAGAAGCAACGGCATCGGCTTCTTTGCCTTTGTCCTCCATTATAAAATAACAGTTGTAGGTATTTACAAAATTTTATAAAATAACAGTCGTAGGTACTTACAAAATTTACAATGCTGTAACCGTGTTCACACCACTGAATTTAATGTTGTTAATTTAATACACTAAACTATGACACTGTCTAGTACGCTAACAAGTGTTAAAATTCTTGGTTTGAACACTAAAGAACTTGTAATACGATAAAAATCGAAAATATCAATGTTTCTCGTAAGAATCACAAGAATGCAATGACTTTTCGACACGGACATGGCGCGAACACTCATGTAAGCGCCCTCTGGTGAACAAAAAAGGAAGGTATTTTCGGTTGGTCTATGATTTATCGATGGTTTTCTTGTATTTTCACAGATTCATAAGAATGACTTCTTCTATTACCTTGCTGTGTTTTCGAAGGCATATAATAATGGGTCGTGCGTTATCTCGTGATGTGAAGAACATCATTTTTCAGGTAGCCTAATTACCTACCTAATTGTTTGGAATTATATGGAAAGTTCACCCCAAACTTAATTAAGACGAAGGTTTGGACGATGATGATCTTGATATTATTGTGGAAGTAGATTTTGATTAGGATAAAACTAAAATTAATATCTAAGATAAAACTAAGATAATCAATTAGAACTGCCTAGTACAGTTGTGGTGAGCATTTTAATCTGTCACCAAAGATTATCTGGTCTGTGGTCACGTCAGTGTCAATTTATAATTAGCTCATTTCATTCATTCATTCTTCGACTACGAAAAATATCAACAAACACAAACGATAGGTTTTTTTTTTTTTGGTCTGGACCGCGTGCTTGTGACAAGTGTTCGTCCCTTCCAAAATTCATTTTATCGTTTTATTGCGTAGTTGGAGTATTTAAGTGCTTTTGTGTTGTCTAAGTGTGGTTATTGTGTATATTCTGGGTAAGTTTACCGTGTTTATCTAGACGGTAACATGGATGACGATCCACCAGATCCTGGCGGCGGACGGGTCCCAGGTGAAACATCACGCCCCTCTAGTCATAACGTCCAGGAGGAAATCTCTATGGCCAGGAAGCGCAATATAGTCCATTCATCACAGGAAGAGACTGTTCCTGTCAAAAAATCTTCCACTATCCCGTTACAACCGACGCCTTCAATAGAGAACAAATACGTCCACCCTGATCATCAGGATAAGACTCTGAAGTATTCAGAGACAGATACTGGTCCGTTTTTGGTTCATGTGACGAGAGATGTTGGTGACGCTTCCGCTGGAACAGTATTCCGCTCCATCAAGTTCGGTCACTTTTTATTCTGTAACAAAATTAATAATATTGTTGAAGGAGGTGTGAAGCGAGTAGGCCGCAACAGACTATCTGTGGAGTTTAAAAATGCCCGGGATGCTAATGAATTTTTATCTCATCCCTCTTTAGCAAGGGCCAAATACAATTGTAGCATTCCCTCCTTTGCAACCTCCCGAATGGGTATAGTTCGGCAGGTACCTGTGGAGTGGACCTTAGAGGAAGTAGTTTTATCCATTGAGGTTCCATCAGGATACGGATCAGTTATTAAAGCTAGAAGGCTGAATAGGAAAGTTATGAGTGAGAACAACTCGGCCACATACGTCCCCACTCAAACAGTCGTTCTTACATTTACAGGGCAAAAGTTACCTCCTCACATTTACTGCTTTTACAACTCGCTGCCTGTAGAGAACTATCTACTTCCTCTTATTCAGTGTTGGAAATGCTGCCGTTATGGTCACACTACTACCCAATGTAGGTCTGCTCCTCGTTGTTTTATCTGCTCCCAGGCTCATGAGGGTATTTCTTGTTCGTCTAAATCTCCCACCTGTATGTTCTGTTTGGGCCCTCATACGGCCAAAGACTCTTCCTGTCCAGAACACTCCAGACAGAAAGCTATAAAACTTACCATGTCTCAGGAGAATGTTTCCTACATGGAGGCATCTGCAAGGTACCCCCAAGTCAGGAAATCTTTCGCTGACACGGTGAGATCAGCTCAACCAACAGGGTCACTCCATAATAACTCCCCACAACAGCCTTCTTCTTCTTCTTCTACAGTTCAGGGGCCTCATCCTATAGTTTCTTATAGGAAATCCATACTCATCCCCCGAAAACAGAATAACCCTGCTTCTAGCCCTGGCTATGATAGGCAGGCCCACAACCTCCTTACCCAATCTCCTCCTTCTTCTATGCCTAATGGCGCTTCTCTCCTGATGGAGCAAACTCCATCTCCATCCAGTGATAATCTTTTGGATTTACTCCTCTCCACTCTCATTAATATGTTCACAAGATTTGGTGACACTGAGCTTCCCGATAAATACAAAAATAAGCTTTCTCAGCTACTTGTTTTCGCAAATCAAATTCCCTCCCATTCTGCAATGGAACTGTAGAAGCATTAATAATAAAAAAAATGAATTATTATTCCTAATAAATAAACACAGCCCCCTCATTGTTGCCATTCAGGAAGCTTGGCTAAAGCCCAACTCCCGTTTCAGGGTGTCTGGGTTTGCCTGTTTCCGGGATGACAGGAATGATGGTTATGCTGGAGCCAATATACTGGTCTCTAGAAATATAATATACTCACAAATCTCTATTCCCCCTCATAGTGACTTATTTAACATAGTTGGCATTAGAGCAATGAACATTTCCTTTCTTTCTGTCTACATTCCCCCTTCACCTGATTCTTCCATTCTCTCTGAACTGATCAACATCATATCGTGTATCCCCCCTCCTATTGTCATCTTGGGTGATTTTAACATCCACCATATCTCTTGGGGATCTTATAAATGTGACGACATTTCTTCTTTATTTCTTGACTATTTGGATTCTTTGAACCTCTGCATATTAAATGATGGTAGTGCTACACGCAGACCCACTCTGGTGCACCCTGGTCCTTCTGCTGTAGACCTGTCTCTATGTTCTCCTTCCCTGTCTTCTTGCCTTATCTGGAAGGTGTCAAGTAACTCCCACGGTAGCGATCACTATCCCATCATTATCTCTTCCCTTACCAGCCAAATACAATCCCCTCTATTTAACCCTCTTCAAAAATATAACCTCTCAAGGGCAGATTGGGAAGTATTCTCTAACTCGCTAGACCAAGAAATGGAACAGTTGCCAACTCCCAACTCTGAGAATTTCCATTCCGTATATTCCCATTTCAGGGATGTACTTCTGATTGCTGCGGACAAGTCATTTCCAGCTAAGAAAGCTCCCAGGTATAATCTCCGTTCCCCACCTTGGTGGGACCAATCTTGTTCAGCTGCCTGCAAAAGGAGAAAGGATGCTGAGAGAGCATATAAAATAGAAATGTCTCGCTCAAATTACCTAAACTACCAGAAGGTTGCAGCGGAAACTGCTAGGCTCCTATCGGAGAAAAAACGTGATGGTTGGCGCAGGTTCTGTGAGAACCTATCCCCTCGTATGCCCTCATCTCTAGTCTGGAAAAACATTAGAAAGTTTAAATACTCATTATCATCTAACCACATTGCTTCCAATGACTCTTCAATCTGGATTCAGGATTTTGCACAAAAATTAGCTCCTCCTACAGTCCCTACCTCTTCCGAATGTTCTGTTTATCATCCCTCTCTCCTTCCTAGACATCGTTTTGATGCTCCCTTCACTCTTGATGAATTACTAGCGGTCTTGGGTCCACTAAAGGATTCCTCCCCTGGTATAGACGGCATCCCTTACTCTTTTATTGTCAAGAGCAGTCTTCATGCCAAAAAATTCCTTCTGAATATCCTCAACTTAATTTTTGACTCCGGCATTCCCCCAGTAGAATGGAAAACGCAAATCGTTCTTCCAATTCTAAAACCGGGCAAACCGAGTGACCGTTCCTCAAGCTATCGTCCCATTGCTCTTTCGTGTACAATGGCTAAAATCCTAGAACATCTTATAAAAAACCGACTGGAATGGTTCGTGGAGAGTCAAGGCCTGCTCTCAAAGACCCAGTTTGGGTTCCGCAGGGGCTTAGGTACTATAGATAGTCTTGGCATCTTTACCACCGATGTTCGCATAGCAATGTCGAAAAATCAATATTGTCTGGGTTTGTTTCTGGATATAGCATCTGCGTATGATAATGTTCTTCTTCCTGTACTCAGGCAAAAGCTGCTTAAGCTGAGTGTCCCAGAGAAGATAGTTAACTTCATATCAAATTTCTTTTCAGAGAGGAACATTCTAATCAAATATCAAAATTTCATTCTTCCCCCTAGAACCGTATGGAAGGGTCTCCCTCAGGGTTCTGTTCTTAGCCCTCTCTTGTACAATATATACACAGCCGATCTTGAGCTCTCCGTAACTTCTTTCTGCAACATCCTCCAATACGCAGACGACCTAGCTCTGTATATATCCTCAGATCAAATAACGGATGCTGTATCCAGACTAAACTCTGCAATTCATTACCTTCACATTTGGCTTGTGGATCATGGTCTTTCCCTTTCAGTCCCGAAGAGCACGGCAGTTGTTTTCAGTCGTCGCCGATCTATTCCGGATTGTGTACTCTCTTGCGAAGGTCAAATCTTCCCTGTAGAAGATAAAGTAAAATTTCTAGGTATGGTCTTAGACACTAAGTTATCTGGGATAGAACATATTAACTATACCATTGAGAAGTGTGAAAAGAAATTAAATATCATGCGGTCCGTGGGCGGTGTATGGTGGGGTGCCCATCCTTACTGCCAGAAGCTGATGTATAATGCTCTGATTCGTAGTCATTTGGATTATGGTTCCTTCCTTCTTGAACCCTGTAACAAAGCATCACTTATTAAACTTGACAAGATCCAGACTAAATGCCTTCGTTTAATTCTAGGTGCTATGAAGTCATCCCCAATAAACGCCCTACAAGTAGAATGTGTTGACCCTCCTTTGTTTCTGAGGAGGCAATACCTATCTGATAGATACCTGTATAAGACTGCTCAACTTGCCTTCCACCCTTTGATCCCTAAACTCCATTCACTGTCTGAATATGTCTCCTCTGGTGCATATTGGAAACATAAAGACCATCCCCGGTTATTCAATTCATTTGTTAATCTCGTTCGCCTCCCCTTCCCCTGTTTCCAATCCAAAATTAACCCCTTATTTGATATACCTTTTGAAGCGATAACTTACTCTCCGGATATCGTTACAGACTCTGGCATCAACAAAAACTCTGTGGAAGCTGAAAGACAATTGCAATGTCTAATCGACCAGAATTGGCAGGGTTTCTTAGTCATATACACAGATTCTTCTAAGTTATCCGATAACTCCTGTGTTGGATCAGCTGTTTGGATCCCCCGGTATAATATTATATTATCTTTGAAATCCCCCAATATCAACACAATTTTTACCGGAGAAGCTATTGCCATTCTAGAGGCCCTACTATATATAGAGTCTCATAACATCAGCAAATCAGTAATCTTCTCTGATTCTAAGAGTTGCTTACTGGCCATCCTTGCTAATCAATTCGCCAGTAAATGTAGATCTCCCTTAATTCTTCAAATTAAACACTGTCTTTTCAGATGTCACAATAGGGGACTTATGGTCTCATTAGTATGGATACCGGGGCACAGCGGGATCTCAGGTAACACTGTGGTAGACAGTCTGGCCAGGTCTGCTCCCTCCAGCGGAACGCGTGACCAATACAGATCGTTCTCTCAGGACTTATTATCTCTCGCCAATACTTGCTTAAGATCTCAGTGGAACGTGCACTGGTCTCAATCCCGTTCATCTAAGGGAAGGCATTATGCCTCTATTCAGGTCGATATACCCTGTAAACCTTGGTTTTTCAAGTTCCCCAAAGCCTCCAAGAGATCAACCTCTGTTATTTGTCGCCTCCGTTTAGGCCATGCCTGTACAAATGTCTTTTTGGCAAAGATAAGGATAAGGGATAGTTCTCTCTGTGAGTGTGGATTTGACGAAGGAACGGCCGACCATATCTTCTTCTCGTGTACTAGGATGAATGGATCGTTATATGACCTCCTACCCTCAAATGATGTCCCTCTTCCTACTAATTTTAACACTCTTCTGACTTATGCCAACTCCTCTCGTATTTTTAATATGATAAGTTACTATATAGACCTTAACAATATTAACCTATAGAACTGTGTCCGTTTGCTTAACCACTTAACACTATGTTTGCTTTAATGATGTCTCTTCTTTCCAGGTACTTCAATACGCTAAATTACGCACCATTCGGCCATCTTTCCAAAATCTTTGTTTGACTCTTGTACTTTCACGTCTCTTCAAAATTAGAACAGTAAAATAATAAATATACAGAATAAATACAATAACGACCAAAAACTGAGTTGATGGCGCAGGCATAGAGATCGCCAAGAAACACAAAAAAAAAAAAAAAAAAAAACACAAACGATAGGTTATAAAGGTTTTGTTTTAATAATTATACTATAGCTTTCTATCTATAAACATGCCTGAGATAGAAAAGAGGAAGGCTGATGAACTTTCAGTCGTTCCGTCTAAACGGATTCGTCATGAAATCGCTGTGGTCGGCACTAGAGAAAAAGCCGTCGTAACTTCCAATGTAAGTGTTCTACCTTTATTACGTACTTAATTAGATCTTGCCGAATAGACATTCATGAAAATAAAATTTTTAAATTTAATTTTTAATAGACATTCATGAAAATATCTTATAGGTACCTCGCACATCGAACCTGTATGCACCAATTATGCTTTTGGAAGGTCACCAAGGAGAAATATTTACTTCCAAGTTTCACCCTGAAGGCAGACACTTGGCTTCTGCTGGATTTGACAGACAAATTTGTAAGTAGCCCCTGCAATATTATCCTTTCCCAGTAGTAAACTTCAGTATTCAAATTAATTACATATATTTGACAACCTCTGTGCCGTGGCGGTAGTAAAAGCGACTGCTACGTAGGAGGTGCAAGTTAGATTCCCGCTCAGTGCAAATATTTGTTTGCATGAATAAGAATATTTGCAGTGATCTGGGTGTTTCTATCTATAATATGTATGTATTTACAAAAAAAATATCTAAGTCTGCATTCTAGAGCCCATAACACAAGCTAGTTACATTATGCTTACCATGGATCTAGGTGGCATTGTGTAAATTATTATTTATTTGTTTAAAATTATTTACTAAATTGATGTATCAGCTTCTAATCCTACAACTTAATAAGTACACATAAAATTCTTTTATTATAGTATAGTTTATTATAGTAGTAAATTAACTGCAAATAACAACTATACATCTCATTATAATGTTGCAATATTCAATTTTTCAGTTCTATGGAATGTGTATGGCCAATGTGAAAATGTGATGGTTATGAAAGGCCACACGGGTGCTGTGATGGAACTGTGCTTCTCTCCGGACGGCTCACACTTGTACACCTGTGCTACAGACAACACGGTTGCCGTGTGGGACATACCCACGGGCACAAGGATTAAGAAATTAAAAGGACATGCAAATTTTGTCAATTCAGTATCAGGTAAGAAAATTTGTGATTAGTTTGCCAAAAAATATTCATTTTTTTTTATACAACTTAGGTCGCAGACAAGCACGCGGCCCATCTGATGGTAAGTGGTTACCGTTGCCTATGGGCGAGTGTAACACCAGAGGAATAACACTCGTGCCGCAACCCCTGTAAGAACAGAGACATTCTGTGTCGTCAGCGCAACAGATGTAGGATAAGCCTTTGGTTTTCCCATGGACAGCACAAAACCTCTCTAGTGAGCTCTGGCTACCCTACTCACCACCGAAAACACAACACAAGGTCATTAAACGGCGATATTCTGTAGCTCATTTGAATCAATCAATCACGCTGCTGGATGAGGCCTCTTCCAATATTGGGAGGCTTTGGGTTACTTTTTTCACACTGGCCTGATGGTTGGTACACGGTTTTATTTCAAGTTTTCATTCTCTCGCAGTGATATCCCTTCAGATGAGATGAGATGTACGGTATTATTGAAACATCCTTAAAATGACTAAGTTTTTTCATGTTCATTTACAAAACAATTTCAGGTGCAAGAAGAGGTCCTGAACTCATAGTATCCGCATCAGATGACAACACAATAAAGCTGTGGGATGCAAGAAAGCGAAACCCTATAGCTTCTTTTGACAGCACATTCCCGGTTACATCGGTTCTATTCAATGATACGGCTGAAAAAATAATATCTGGTGGCATTGACAATGTTATTAAAGTATGGGATATTAGAAATAATCAGATAGCATATAAAATCAAAGGACATACAGACACAGTTACAGGTAATTCCTTTTTTATTTTATTTCTAAACGGTCTCAAAATATTACTTTTACTAGGTGTCAGTTGTTCAGATATAGAAGCTGCCGTTTCATTTTTAAATTAAAATAACATCCATTAAAGTATGAATATGAAACTCTGGCAATCTTTTAATGAAAATTAAATGAACAACTGAATTACTTGGACTCTGTCCTCCTCAGCCCTTCTGCTATGTTATACAAGAAAATCTTTCAAAAATCCACTGCTGAACTAATTAATAATGGCAAGAGTAAAAGGTATTTGACCTCCCTTCACGGTAATACTATACCATGCTCCCTTATTGAGCAAAATGTGTTACTCGGCAAATATTGCCTAGTGACTACAGGGCCGCGGTAGTCTAGTGGTATGGGTAATGGACTGCTGAGACGAGGTCTCAGGTTCGATCCCAGGTTTTACCATGGCACACCCCAATAACATTCCAAAGCTTCGAAGTTATGTATGTATTTATCGCAGGTTTACAAGTGCCCGGTTAATGGCAATAGGCTCGCCACCTATTACACCTAAACATAAACTGGCGAAATGTGGGTGCTAGCAACTGCCTACCGTTGCCTACCTCTGCCTGACGTGAGTTTATATTATGTTATGTTAGGAATACAGGGGAGCTAGCCAAAAGGCATTCGTTCCGAATCTACATTCGTCATCGCTCTGAAAATGTGTGGGAGTGACATTTGTTATCGAATGTCATGTGATCTGATTCCGACAACAAATGTCACTCCCATACATTTTCAGGGCGATGACGAATGTAGATTTGGAACGAATGCATTTTGTTTAGCGCCCCAGGGCTGTTGTACTCTGTTAGTGGTAACGTTGTGTGCCCGCCAGGCATGGCGCTGTCGTGGGACGGCTCGTACCTGCTGTCGAACGCGGCGGACAGCACGCTGCGCATCTGGGACGTGCGGCCGTTCGCGCCAGCGGAGCGCTGCGTCAAGTTGCTGGCCGGCGCCGCGCACAGCTTCGAGCGCAACCTGCTGCGCGCAGCCTGGGCGCGCGACGGCTCCAAGGTACCACCGGCTCACCTCCACTACTCATCACCACACCTCACCACCACCACTCATCACCACACCTCACCTCCACCACTCATCACCACATCTCACCACCACCACTCATCACCACACCTCACCACCACCACTCATCACCACCACCACTCATCACCACACCTCACCACCACCACTCATCACCACACCTCACCACCACCACTCATCATCACACCTCACTACCACCACGCACCGTAGTTACTTCCAGCGAGGATGCCAACGATCACCCGCCCATTTGTCATGTTATTTTTCCATATACCACTTTTGTAGTAGACAAGCTCGCGGCTCACCTTTGTTTTTATCGTGTGCATAATCCCCACGGATACCACCTCCACCAAAACTGATGGAGGTGATTATGTCAGACTCGAACCGACGAAAACGCACGCCGTCCATGGCTCCTTGATTGCCGGAGGTGAGATTATACAAGACATATCTCTCGCACCCCGGCAGACAGCTCGCGGCTCACCTGATGAAAAGTGGTTACCGTGGCCTATGGACGTTTGTAACATCGCGTTCCACCTTCAGAATTCCAATCCTCAGGGAAGGTATGGGATATCCCGTACATGTTTCCGTCTGATACTGTCCAAGACGTTAATTGGCAATGCTTGTGCGGCTAAACACGTAATTAACTTCCTTGCGATTTACACCGCATACCGAGGAATCGGGCCAAAAATTTTCGCCTACTATGATTTTGGGATCGGTCTATTGCCGCCAATAGGGCAGTTTGTTAAAAAATGGGTATGCCGAAAATAAAGTCCTAACCGAAAATGTAGCAGCTAAATAAATTTGGGAAAAAAAATTGACCCGATTCCTTGCTATGCGGTGTAAATCACAAGGAACTTAATTACATACTTAGCCGCAACAGCACTACCAATTAATGACTTCGAGAGCGACCCCTGGTGATACAGATTGTGATTTCCAGGTGGCAGCAGGCTCTTCGGACCGCTTCCTGTACATCTGGGACACGACGTCGCGGCGCGTGCTGTACAAGCTGCCCGGACACAACGGCTCCGTCAACGACGTGGACTTCCACCCCACCGAGCCCATCGTGCTGTCCGCCTCCAGCGACAAGCAGCTGTACCTCGGGGAGATTGACAATTAGAATTACTTATATTTTTAGGTTTAAATTAAGTAAAATATATTTGTTTCCCATCAAATCAATTTTATTAGCATATTTTATATTCATATTATTTTATTTCTATCTATTTTATTATTGCTCCTACTTCCAGCCACCTTTTTCAACCCATCTGGATAGGGTAGGTTACACCTTCCACTAAATCCCTGTCACATCGAATCAACAAAGCATCTTTATTGTCGTGCGAAAAATTCCCACGGATACCTCCCCGCCGCGACGGCGGAGCCGGTTGGGGAGGTTATGTCGGACTCGAACCGACCAAAACGCACGCCGTCTTTGGGTCTTCTTCTTCTTTTCTTAAAATGACTTCTGCAGCAGGATAGCCGCAATTTTGCCAGTCTCTAGTAAATGTAAACGTTTTATAAAATTAATGGCGAGACGCCAATGTCAGTCTTTGGGTCTTTAGTTGCTGGAGGTGAGATAGTAGACAACAATGACAACATTATCCCTCGCACGCCGGCAGACCCGGGATATATCTTGGAGCATAAGTAGACAAATCTAGAAACATGCTAACTGTATTAATTTAGGTGACAAGGTGACCAAATAATATTTCACAATGATTTTCTAGTTTTATATTTACAATTTATAAAACATTGTCTATGGAATGAGGAAATTATTTTTTATTGAGATTCAGATAAGCACTCATACGTTCTAGGGCCCCCAAAAGGCAGCCATTCTACATGATGGTTTTTCGCCGGTGCTCGTCATTTGAGAATGAAAACAAAAAATATATAAAAAAGATGAATAAAAAAATAAATTGGGTATCAGCATATTGTGAAAATTATAAAAAATCATTTTTAAATCTACCTACCTATATTATTTTGGAAACATGAGAATAACCATACAGTAAGTTTTATAAGAACAACTCTCGTTCCCCTATAATCAAATTTTATCATTAGAAGTAACCACTTTCCATCAAGTGCACAGGGGACACCTGATGGAAAGTGACTTGTCTCCCAACCGAGTGGTATAAAAAAAGTCATTCAAGCATTTCAGTTATTTATTTTCAGTCTCATGATGCAATACTTTTAAAATGCGAGTTCCTTCGCACATTCACCGATGACTAGAAAACGGTGATTCATCTGACATTGAATTAGCGCCATCTTGCGGAATTCCAAAATTAATTAAATAAAAAAATAATATTCTAGGACAATCTACACAACGCCACCTAGACCCATGGTAAGCATAGTTTAACTAGCTTGTGTTATGGGTTCTAGAATGCGGATAAACATACTTAGATACTTTTTTTGTAAATACATACATATTAAACATAGAAACACAATTCTGCGCATTTAACGACAAATTTCGTGAACGAAAAATGTTATGAAATTCGCATGGTCAACCAAAAACCCAGTAAAATAACTATACTTTGTCTAATATAGGATGATAATTTTGACAGTTCTATGTAGGGAACCCCATACAGTGTAATCGTAAATGAATATATTCGATTTTCGATTATCGTTTCCATAGAATATGAAATCGATCGTTACAAAAACTTGAAATCATTTATTTTCTATTATCGTGGGTAATTAGGGAAATATAATGTTATAAATATTTGTATAATTAAGATGACACTGCAGCGAAGAGGTGCAACGCATCATTACCTAACCGCACTGTACCTACAGCAAATATAGAAAGATAATTTGCTAAAGTTACGGATATTTATGGTATAATATTTATGTTTTGTATTAAACTAAGCTATTTATATTACAAAAAAATTAAGTAGATAAGTACTTAATCATTTTAATACATTAACATAAGTTCGATTTATTCGATTCATTTGTCTACAGTCAATTATGCTCTATTCTTGCAAGACGCTTCACTACGATGAGTGGGCGGTACTTGTCTATGAGTTATGATAATTAATTGTAGTAGTACAAATATGTGAATAAAAAATACGTTACTTCATAGACGTGAACTGTCAAAATTATCATCCTATATTAGACAGAGTATAGGAGTTAGACAAGTGGCAATTCGTCAGTACCTAGTCGTTTTGTAGAATGGAATAGAATAATAATTTTTAATGTATGAGATTGACACGAACTTTGACGTTTGTGACATTTATGACAGGCGTGAACGAATGTCAATCCCATACATTGATCAATCTATTTTATTCATTATACAGACTCACAAAAGCCACTATTAAAAATTTAAGTTGAAGTCATTATACAGAACGATTGCCTTGTTGTCTAGACCCCCTGATCATCTAACGACGACGCCCTATGAGCTAAACCCTGATTGATTGGCGCTCCCGTCGCGCCCTGTGCTTACCCGATAAATACAACATGATGGACGAAAATCGATTGAAATAATTTGAATTGAAACAACACAAATATTACTACTATAAATAATATAAAATAAAGTTTTATCTAATAGTATTCTTGAAGACTTTTTGGTATTCACGTTCTGTTGTCTGACACTATAAAGCCCGAGTACACAACTGGTACAGTGGTGGCACTTCAGGAACGAAACCTAGCTCAAATTTATCACTTTTGAACGCTTCTAAATCTGCCTCTGACAATTCTTCTGGCTTGCTATAAACTCCAGGGTCACTTGGGTCATTGAGTTGCTTATTAGCTTGTCCAAAGATAGACGCTGGGTTCTCGGTCTTCTGAAAAACGTTGCCTTGACTAAATGGTGACGTATTCTGTGCTACCCCAAATGGTGAGTTGGTCTGTCCTTGACTGAATGGCGAATTACTAGCTCCTTGACCAAATGGTGAATTGTTACCACCTTGAGTGAAAGGTGAATTGTTACCCCCTTGACCAAATGGTGAATTATTAGCTGCTTGACCGAATGGTGAATTATTCTGATTCGGTGGTGACCCAAAAATACTTTGGTTAGCTGCTGCAAATAAATTTGATGGGCTTCCTTGATTATTCGTGCTAAATGGACTACCAGTATTCTGGACGGCACTTGCAAATAGTGACTTGGCAGAGCTTGTTGGACTAGCTGGTCCAAATACGTTTGAAGGTGGGCTTGAACCAAAAACGTTTGTGTTATTGGCTTTCGAAAATAAATCCTTGGCTGGATCAGTTTGTGTGTTAAATATACTATTTTGTCCTTGACTAAAAACTGAGGCTGCTGTATTTTGATTAGTTTGGACAGCACTTCGAAATATTGATGAAGCGTTACTGTTGGCTGAACCAAATCCATTCTGCTCTGTATTAGAGAATGGGGAAGGCACAACTTCACCTTTGTAAAGGGCTCGTAACACTTTGACGATGTTTGCATTTGGGTGTAATAGCTGCTCGTACTTATGCTTATTTTCTTTAAAAAGATTGTTCATATAGGTGATCTGTAATTAAATAATTTCACATGATTAAAATATGGAAGTTGACAATGGAATTTAAATAATACTAAAAACATAGGTTTTATTGTCATTAAACATAAAAAAAGATGGATTGATTGTGTGAAAGGAGATTTGGCAAAGAATGTAGTGACTGAGGAAATGACATCTGATATAAATATATTATATGGAAGAGAATGACATGTTGAGGTGACCCCAAATAATTGAGATAAGGGTAGAAAGATGATAATGATGTAAGTGTAAGATATTTTTTATATATATTTACACCTGTTATTTCCTGAAGGGATTGGCAGAGGTCTATATACTTAACACCATTTTGCATAGGAGCCTATTGCCATCAATCCGGCACTTGTTTCATGGACTATGTATTTACTATCAGATAGAAAATGACCCTAACCTTTAGTTGCCTTTTACAACATCCATAGGAAGAGGTAGGGTGACCGACACAGTAAGCGGTAACTTTTTTTTTTTAAAAAAGACAACTCTCGCAACTAACACCATACAACATGTACATAATGAACTTACTGCTTGTTCCAAATTATTTCTGCTCTTAGCTTCATATATAAAAAGTCTTGCTTCCTCCGGGGATAAGTCACTGATGCCAGGGAACACAGGTCTCTCTTTGAACGGAGAGTAACATGAGAGTATCCACTGCCCTCCTCGGAGAGCTGACTGCATATCTGTTTGCACTTGAGTCACTAGGTTTTCGTCAGTGGAGCCTGTAGGTTGCGGAGATGGCGCAGCTTGTGGTGGATTAGCTGGAAAAGGTAAAATTTTTCTCGTCATCTCGTTTCTTTCGAAAATTACTGAATATATTTATAAATTTAAACACTTACCATGATAAGTATATTTGGATCCGTAAATATGGTCATATCTGCAATTCTGCCCATATCGACAATAACCTTGTTGAAAAAATCTACAAACGGTCATTTTGGAGGTCTAAATTGCTTATATTAACACTTAAGAAGGTGAATTTTTCACTTTCAAAATGCAATCAAAATATTTGAATACAGTTGATTCGCTAGTCCAGATAACAACCTGAGTTTGTAGAACTTTTTGCTCATACAATAATAGAAATATGTTAATTGAAGGCACCTTGTTCACATTTCGTGATACTACAAAATATAAATTATAACTAATTATAAGTTTACAAGGAATTCAATTCAATAACAACACAAGTGATTTTTCTAATTTTAGCACATTTCATTGTCACTGTCAGTTTAGTTTGATTTTGAAGGGATCGTTTGGGAATGCCCCTGAATTAAAGCTTCCTTCTTAAACTGAGCATACCAACAAAGTGAGGTATTCAGAGTATTCTATTCTTCTTCTTCTCTCTAATCTATCATATAGATCTCTTCTCTACTTCTCTAGTCTAGTCTATAATGTTCGATCAATCAAAACGATTAGAATGACATGTTGTTTTATGTCTACCACTAGCCGGACTAGCCCAAGTTATTCCAATATTAAAAAGTCCTGTATTGGGTCTACCTGTACCTATATACAATTTTATGTGTAACTTTATTACGTAAGAAGTATATTATGTACACGTTTACAGCAATAATAAACAATTTACCAATGCCTCAACAGATTATTAAAATAACCATAATCTGCCATAATCTCACTCAAAATCGCAATTTGTCATAAATGTCAACACCAGGATTAAGAAGTGTCAAAGATATGGAAGTGTGGAAGCATAGTGTGGAAGTGTTTTGAAAAGTTGAAAAAGTTAGCGCTTGTGAAAACCTAAAACATAAAAGCTTCATTTGAGTTAAAAATTGCAATGTATTTGTAATTTTTGGTACACAACGTTACTTTACATCAGAGTAGAGTAACGGTATACATAGATCTATTGCAAAATAAGATAATTTTATTTGCACACCAAAATAATAGACATCTTTTCTATTTTTAAACGTTATCATAAAAGAGGTGTGTAGTGTATGTGTATTTAAAAATACTCGAATTTCAATCTTAGTCAATGCATAATGGCTGAGGACAGGTTAGTACATCGAAATTATTCTTATAAGACTTAGAAAAATAAACTTGGTAATTTAAATACCAAGTAAGGCATACAACATAAAAAAGTATTTATCAAGCACACACAACACACACAATATTTTTTATTCTGCTTGTGCCTATTTGAATTTTTAGAAAATTATTTGAAATAGTTCATTTATCAAAATTATCTGCGCGGGCTACTTTTGTATCTAAAAGAAAAATACTATATGGGATGGATGTCAGGGATGTCAGTTGGATGAATTTACGAATCTTCCCCAGCCAAAAATATTCTCTATGGTATGGCTAGCAATTGTGACCTTGGACTAGGAGATATTTGCACAATATTTGAAACAGTGTTTAATATTGAGCAATATCTAAGCTTAGTCACATTACATATTAAACTTTCAGAAGGTAGACAGCATGAGTGTGACAGCCCCGGTATTGCACCGACTCAATAATAATTATTTTCTGGGGGACATGTGCTTATCTGCCATATCTTTGACCATACCAGACCAAGTAATACTGTATCTTTGAAAAAAATAGTCACTGTTAAGGCTGCATACGAATAAAAAGGTAGCTCCACTGACTGGTAACACCAACATTTAAGATAGTATAAATCTGATCTGATTTGTGGCATGCAAAAAAAAACCACAAAAAGCAAAAGTAAAAACACCTGTAGTGATCGTATGACATTGTTACATAATATATATTTTGTAGACTTATTTTAATAATACATGTTCAATTTTATCAAAGAAAGAGACTTGTTTTAATATAGGTATACATAGTTAATTTTATCAAAGAAACTTTCAAGAGGCCTGTAGGCACCTGGTATACTGACCGTATACCAGGTGCCTACAGGCATGAAGTGCGCCTCCCTATACCCTGAGACACCGTTTCCCCACATCCAACCATTTCATTCCTATCTCACCTCTGGCAACTAGCGACCCAAAGATGGCATGCATTTCAGTGAAAAAGTATATCAGATTTGTGAGTGTTCCTGCAGCGTTATTATTCAAGTTCCAGTGTTTAAAAGGCAAATAACCTTTAAATATTTGTATAGTAGTCTTTTGATAAATAAACCGTTTGTTTATAATAATCAACCAATTTGGGGTTAGAGTTACTCTTTGAGTTTGTTTAAACAAATTAATATTTCCACAGTGTATGTTTATGAATGGTTGTTGTATTTAGAAAACAGACCACTCCTTGATGTAATAAAAATAACTTAGTTATGGGAACTAGAGGCCAGTAGGGTGGTTAAAATGTATCCGTAATTATGTTTCGAAATGATACGGTTTTTATGTATATTATGGCATTTTAAATTTTATTGTAAATTCTGCTTCAATAAATATCCTAGAAATCAAATTCTGCTGAATTTAGACCAGAAACAGCGAGCCCCAAGATGGTTGTATAGGAAAGTTTTGAATCCTCAAAGCCTCAGCAGTTAGACTAATGCGGATTCGTTCGAGTCTCATATAAATCTGGTATAAATTCAATTTGAAATAGTTTCGATACCTTGTTAACTCATTTAAGTCTTAAGTGAATCATGTAAGACGATACTGATAGCCGAATGGATGATCAGATCACTCTAAGATGCACAGAGGAGCGGGTGCTATAGTGCACATTGAAGGCCTACATCTAGTAGGCGATTCCAATAGGTTAACTGAACTCATAAACTTTCACTTTAGGGTCCAGCACTCACACTCACTTGTCACTTCACAAAAACATTTCCACTAGCGTTTTTTATTCAAGCTTAGCATTGAATGTTTCAAATTACTACTGGGGATTCCCCGGCCATAAGAATTGTACTTTACCCTGTTAAAAATATCTTGTACTTCTTTTTAGTTATTAAAAATAAACTAAAACTTTTGTGTACATTTAAATTTGATCTTAAAAAAAGTTTGAAACATTGTTTTTTTTACAGGCAACCGAAAATGGACCAGAGTCACATCTATTTTATGCAGATATTGTTTGCAGCTGGTATCACAGTAGGTTAGTATTAATATTATCTTTATACATACTCTATTTGTTTAGGTACTTAAATAAAGGTAAACAATCTTGTGGCATCTTTTTATAAAAACACATGTTAAACAAATTAACATAATAGTACCTACCTATAGTCAAACTACAGAACTTTGATATCGCCAATTTGGTTGTGGAGGTCCGATGGCAGTCGCTACACGGAAAATATCGAAATTCAGCCGCATCTTAGTTAGACTAGAAAGCCGACCTCAACTGAGTTGGAAATAGGCTCAGAGAATGATAATGATGATCGATATCCATGGTCACATATCCCCCATACCTATAACGACTGCCATAGACGTTCGCAGACCAAGGCAAATAATGAGTCCTCCACGAGCGCGGGCCTTGGGGTGACGGGTGGAACCATCTGTCACCCTAGCAGAAGCACCCCGCTACTACGGTGCAAAGTGCGCCTCCCCATATCCGGGGGCTAGATAGTAACACCATGTTTCCCACAATAAGGGAAGAGGGTCATCTCAACAGAGATGTCCCCGGGTCTGCCGGGGTGCGAGTTATATGTCTTGTATAATCTCACCTCCGGCTATCAAAGACCCATGGACGGCGTGCGTTTTAGTCAGTTCGAGTCTAACATAATCACCTTCACCGGTTTTGGCGGAGATGGTATCCGTGGGGATTTTACGATAAAAAATAAAGGGGCCGTCACACTCGTGCTGTTTTGTTGTGAGCTGTACAAAGTGTACAATTTTGATGAGTACCTACGCAGTGAAGTTGCCGCGATCGTAGTTATCTTCTCATTTGAAACGCATAGTAGTGCACCCCACAGAGGCTGTCTTTGTAACCCTATCCGTGGTTTATCGTTATGAATACTATACCAATTGTTATCACAAATAATGCCGACAGCAATATTATAATATAATATTGTATTTATACATTGAATTGCTTAAAGCTAGGAGATGTTTTCGGTTCTGAGAATGAACTTGCGATAACAAATTTTGTTCATGCAGCATATGCACAATCGGTAACTATTATGTTACTTGGAATACCGTCATAAAAAAAATGAAGCTATGTAAGAGAAATAAAAAGGCTCAATTTTTTGGACATGGACGGGATCATATAATCGTATTGCAGGATCATTTACCGATGCGTCGCGTAGAAAATATATTTTCTGAAGCAATTGGCATGCTAACTTCTTAAATCAAAAGATCGGAAAAAGTGAATGCTCGACGGGATTCCAACCCGTGAACTTTCCCTTACAGGAGAAACGGTCTGATTGCTACACCACGAAAACCACGTCTAAAGTATTCATTCTCTTATACAATTATCTTTGAGCAATGCGATGGAGTGACCTATAGTTCGTATGATTTTTTTTAGCTCTCATACCTATATACGAGTATATAATCGATGAATAATCACTCGAGTGCATTTAATTTAGCAATGAAAATATAGTCCAAATACATTTCCGTAATATATAATTTTTCTATCTTATACACACTGATGTGCCATGGTAAAACCTGGGATCGAACCCGACCGATCGTCTCAGCAGTCCATTACCCATACCACTAGGCTACCTACTAGGCTTTTAAATGACACTACTTATATATATAATTTTATTATTGTATAGGTGGCACCATGTCAACGCTATTGCTGACCGTACTTTACACACAAAGTTTCGAAGTAGGCAATTAATGTTTTATTTAGGCTCGGCTCGGCGTTCGGCAGGCATTGGTTCGCATCTCTCCGTTCTGAAATGTTCTTAAAAAAAGTTATTGCCCTATTAACAATATTATGTTTGTACTTTGTAGGCTCTCAGAGTTTGGATCTGACGAACAAACATACGTGGGCCGTTTTAATTGGTAAGTGTATTATTTATTATTATTTTTATAGACTAGCACGCGGCTCATCTAATGGAGAGTGGTTTCCGTGGCCTATGGACGTTTGCAATACACGCTTCACATTCGTGCTGCTGAACATATAGAGAAGAGGTGGGAAAGGGAGAGGGGTAGAGGAGAAAATTAAGGGACACTATAGGCGTCACTACTCGTGCTCCTGATTTCATAGAACTAGACACCTTGTAATGGCCTTCTTGAAGAACTCCATTCTGTAGTCGCTTGGGAAAACTATTGCAGGAAGTTCATTCCAGAGCTTGAGCATGCACGGAATGTAGTTTCCTTCAATCGTAGAGTGCCGCACTGTTTCTGGTCATAATAATCTGCGAGGGTGAATTCCCTGTACATTTTAAACTTTTCTGGTCACCCCGTTTTTCACTTCTGCTCCGCACCAGTTGGTTGTAGCACGATGTTATATACATTAAACCTTTCTCTTCAATCACTCTATCTATATGTATTTAAAAAAAATCGCATCAAAATCCGCAATATGTAGCAATTATTGTTCTTCTTACAGCCCGCTATGTAATGTATATACTAACAGTACGAGCCTCCAAACTTATATGTGTACAAGCCTACGAGCTACTTCAGAGCAAACAAGTTTTGGTGGTCAGCTTGTTGAACCAAATAAATAGGAACCAGGTTTTGATGTATGTGGCTTCCATCGCGGTACTATATCTGCAAGAACAGAAGCTGTACGCTGAAGACTTCCCTTTGCTTTTCATCGCTTATTTGATCGTGAAATATCCTGAAATGGTATGTATTCAATGTTCAATAGATGTCACTCGCATACGGTAAACAATATCCCATCAAGAACCAAGCAGTTCGGTGAGTCTTTTCTCTGCAGCACCATTAAGTCTTGGAATTCTTTGCCGGCGCACGTGTTTCCTTCTTCCTACAGTCCCGGGTCCTTTAAGCGGGGCGTGCAAAAGCATCTGATGAGGCCGTCAAGCTGAGCGCCACCATTGTAGCACTGAACGTGTTTGCAATGTTGACCCTCTTTCATGAGACTTTGCCTTCAGCTTAACATCAGGCGAGGTAAAATCAAATTGACGTGCCATAAATTTAAAAAAAGTCCAATGATGCAATTTTAGTTTTCATAAAAATCGGGCCCGAAATCTTTTTCAACCGCTTGGTTCTTAATGAAATATTCTTATATAGTTTGCTGGAGCGGCCACCTAAGACCCCGTATATCATTCTCAATTTTTATCATGGCTACTTTTTCGCCAGCTATGCGAAGCTGAATAAACATCACACGGAATTGCAAATACTGCAATCGGTTATTCACTTTGATTGCTAATCGTACAATCTTTGACTTTAGGTAGGTAAGTACTACTTACAATTAGGTTACATATATATGTAGTACATAAAATCATATGCAGTCTATTGATATGCAATCATATTTTAGCTATCTAAACAGTTACCAGATATGTTATTGCAGATATTACAGCGATAAATCAAACACGTGTAAGAGTGAGTAACTACATATAGTTACAGTTATGTGGTCAATTTACGTGACGTCATCATTGATCTTTCATCTTGGAGCCCGAGGCCTGCTCACTCTACCTCCTACTATACGATATATTTATCATTATAATTACGTCAATGAGAATAAGAATAAGAATCATTATTTTCCGAGATTACGGGTACGTTACGGGTTGTTGGAGCCCTCAAAAGTCCAACCAGTCTAACTTGGAATTTCGATATCACCATTGGTCATTGGACCATTGGTTGTAGAGGTCAGATGGCAGTCGCTTCACGGAAAATATCGAAGTTCAGCCGCATCTCAGTTAGACTGCAAAGCCGACCCCAACTGAGTTGGGAAAAAGTTCAGAGAATGATGAACAGTTGAGCCCGAAGCCTTCTCACTCTACCTCTTACTATACGATATATTTATCATTATAATTGCGTCAATAAGAATAAGAATCATTATTTTCCGACAATATGGTTGGTAACAGTTGTTGGGGTATTTAGCAAATACAAAATATTCTGCCATTTGTGGCGTGCAAATATTGAATGTATATCACTAGTTTAGTAGTAAAATACATGCATGACGTCCGCACATTTGAAATTAAGTTTTATGAAATTATCAGTTTGTTATAGGCCAAATTCTAAATAATC